>JAVJAQ010001639.1:137135-424250 GCA_032362365.1 Zygogramma bicolorata
CCCCTGTGACAACACCTGAGGAGTAGGCAGATTGAGACCTCACCGTGAAGTCACATTTACCTCTTGAAAATGGCTCCAAAATCGGAGCCGAAACGTCGAGAACAAAACTCCAGACGCGGTTCAACCCGAACTCAACAACATACATATATATATATATATATATATATATATATATATATATATATATATATATATATATATATATATATATATATATATTGAACCGCGTCTGGAGTTTTGTTCTCGACGTTTCGGCTCCGATTTTGGAGCCATTTTCAAGAGGTAAATGTGACTTCACGCTGAGGTCTCAATCTGCCTACTCCTCAGGTGTTGTCACAGGGGGTAAGGGTTTGTGACTTGACGCCGGGGCCTCAATCTGCCTACTCCCCAGGTCTCGTCACGAGTTCTTTCTAAGGTCTCAATCTGCCTACTCCTTAGATCGAACTGTTCGATATATATATATATATATATATATATATATATATATATATATATATTGTGCAAAATATTCAAGCAGGATAAAAAATATTAATTTAAATATTTCGTTTCGATTAAATAGTTAATATAATGAAAAAATGCTGTTGTATTTTTGTACAGATCGATAACTTGATTCAATTTTCATTAAGATATGTGAGCATGGAAAGCTATATTGTTTTTATTGAATTACATTCCTGAAATCAACATATAACCATTTCATTTATTCATTGATGAACTATTAAATATTATTGCTGTATGCGAATTGATGTGAATTTTGTATCCTTCGATACATATATTATTTTTTCCCATAATATATACATATATAAGGAAAGCGCTGAGCAACAAGCAGGAGGAAGTAGGTCGTGTTGTCGTGAAAAACAACAGAGCTTTCATTTCAGCGCACCGCCTAGATAGACGATAATCATAAATTCCTTCAGCATATAAAATTGTCATTTAGGGCACATAGCTCCTTCGGGACGGATACGGGTGTTTTCTTCGCCTGCATGCAAAGCAGGAATGCGTTTTTGTCGGATTGTGTTTAGAAATCCAAAAAATGTGAAACGCAAAGTGGTCGTCTGCTTTTTTTTTTCTATACAAATATTTGTTTTGCAGTAGTTGAACGAGAAGAGTGGATTTTTCCCCTTGTTCTTTTCATCATTTATATTTCATTGCTTACCTAGTGTATACACATTAGTGGCTCGCACAGCAGAAATTCAATAAAATTCTTCAATTGATTGAATCATAAATCAGAGCCTGATATGACCTATGAGCTTAAGTGAAACAATATTTCAGGAAATATTAAGGTTCTGAAGATATCTACCGAGCGGTAGCTCACTTTATATGGATTTTATGGAACCCTAGCTAGACGCAAGACATCTACCTCAGATAGCGCGAAACAGCCAATATCCGAAGACAGATTTGTAAGACTATGATCTGTATGTAGATCATAGTCTCCCAATACAGATCACTGAGCCACATCTCGTTATTGATACAAATTGATAGCGGAGGATTATTTTATCGAACCATCATTTTCGTGGGATAAATGTTGTTTCACGTTTCATACAAATATCAAAAAATGGCTCATCGGAAAAAGCACATAATCACAAAAAAATTTTCCTCACCAACCTTTCTAAAACCCACAAACGAAAATTCAGTCGTCGATCATAATCTTCTTCAAAAAGCTTTTGATGTAGTTGAATGTGATACGGGTGGAATTTGTACCTTTTAATTATTATTTGGATGCTTATTCCAGTTGTTTCACTATTTTTCGCTGACTTGTCTGAGGGTGTTCTACTAGAGATAACATCACTGAATATTAATTTCCTCATTTCCAGTATTTTTGCCGTTCTTGCATATTATAAGAAACTTGCAACAAATTTTCCAATGAACGCTTGTTAGGATGACTCCTGTTAGTATACCTTTGGGCATATAGTCTTGACGCTAAAAAACAGTTTTCGTCACACTCATTGATTATCAAAATCATATCATTGCGTTCTTCCTGGAGATAAGTTCTATTTTACACACATTTTACATGTTTCAAAAAGACAATAATTTCAAACTAGTTGAAACAATGATAATGGTTTGATTAACAAGTTGCGCTACTGTCAAATACTTTTTGTTTCATAATAATAATTAACGTCATCTGAGCCAGAGTCTATACTATTATTGAAAAGTTGTGGTTTTTTTTATAGAAAATCGTCAATGTATGGTTTTATTGACCCCATATTGTAAATTTGGTATTTATTTCAATATGAAGTCTGAAATATTTGCTAAGAAACAAGCGAATTTCAACATATTTCGCCTCAATAATTCAGACACGTGCATCTTCTTATTTAGAAGAATGCTTTAATATTTCAGAAATGGCAATAAGTTTGAGTTTTTACATTTGCCTGCATTTTACTTTTGATACACCTTATTTCAAGGAATTTGAACTTGTGCATCTAGTGAATCTACGTATTCCTTGATAAAACGGTTTCTGAAACGCGTTTTGAGCTTTTCATAACAATACAGTGTGTTTCATTTTCAAGATGAAAAAATGACTCATGAGTGCAATATTAAAACACATTTTATGTAAAAAGCAGAAGAGATAGGTATAGGAACCCTGATATAGTTTTGAAGGGAATCTAATTCTGCGTCAAATTACGCTACTAAATACGGGGTGTTCCATTCAACTTTAAGAAGTTATTTAATTAAATGTGTGTCCAAATTTTGAGGGAATTTTTTTCACCACTCTGTATAATATTGCGTGAAAAATTTCATGTAGTAGTTAACTTTAACCTTTGAACTAAGCAGTAAGAAAAAACAATTTTTAAATTATAGTATGTATTTTTAAATTTTTCAAAATTTGTCAGAAACGGTCACTTTTAAATATGGAAAATATAATAGTAACTCACCCTTTATTTTGTCTCTAGTACTGAAAGTTTTTCCCTACCTCAATAATTCCCCAATAATTTTATATTCGTTATTCTTGCGAGTATCTGTATTGACATTAATAATTGATTCATATTTCATAATACTCACTCCGTGCACACGGTACTGGATCTCCAATCTGCATAAATCAGTAACTAGTAAACAAAAGTTGACGCTGCCTGGTGTGATAGGGTGACGGTGGGAGCGGCCGAGATTGTTGATTTCGGGGTAGTTACAGCTAAACTGGAGCTAAACAGGGGAATGTCAAACGTGATAAGAATGCCAACCACTTTTGAGGACGCCGCCGGCTGTTGTTTTGCCCTACATGCCAAGGGTGGATGGGAACACATCGATTGTGATTTTATTCTTGTAGAGACACAATTTCCTTCTATTATTCAATGGGAAATTGATGTGGTATCGAGTGAGGCTGTATATTTAGGAGATAACTAAAAGTTGGTTTCGATGTCAATTTATCCTGTTCATATGCAATATCGTATCACTGTTGATGGAAGGAAAAGATGGCACAGTGAAAGCGTGTCCAAGTCGAAATAAAATTTATATCACTGGTATTTGATGTAATTTTCTTGAAGGGTTCATTTTTTTAAGCAGATACTATCGTTGCTAAAAGAACACTTTCATACATTTGTCACAATTCAACAAAGTGTTGTGTCTGCCTGATCCGCGCAGGCTATGAAGTGAGCTTTACGCCAGCACGGGCATGAAGTATAATGTTATGTAACCATCGGTACTCCAGCAATAAAAACTCAATAATGTACTAAGATGCCAAGAAAAACTTGTTTATCAATAAAGATGTTTTGAAAATGAAGATATAATATTTCAAATGTTTTGTGTGAGTTTTAATTTTTGATCTTTTTTTCTCAATCATTTCGATATCAGCTACAACATGAAGCGAGTTGCTTCAAGATATGAATGCTTGATTTCAGAAATCAAAGTAGCAACACCAGTATAATCTTCCAATAGTAACATTTACTATATCCTCAGCGGGCGAATGGATGTATACACCAAACACCAGGCAAGTTTAATTTCTTGGAAATGTTTGTTACATCTAGTGATAGTGTTATAATTTATGTATTTGCCCACTAAAGAGCCGAAGAGAAAGATTGCTCCTAGCGAAACAAGGTCTTGTCGGTGCCTGAATGACATGGCGAGTGAGAGTTATCCGCCAAATAATATTTTGGCTTTATTGTGTGAAAATTTCCTCTAAATGATATCTATTCGATTCAATATCCGTTTGCTTGGTTTACGAATTGAAGAAAAATACATCTTTCTTGCGATCTTGCGCCTGTCGAGCTATATGGGCGAGAAAGTAGCTTTTTGTGAGTTGGGTGTTTATAAATGATATACATTGACCTATGAATAGAGTGTGTTTGTGAAAAATGTCGAGGATTTGAAATGTAGAAATTAAGATATTCGGTTTACTTCATCGCCATCATTTTTTAAGAATAACCGATCGGAAAGAATTATTATCTCTACCACCCACAGCATATACTTGTAGCAAGGTATAAAGGGAACTTGTAATTAATCAAATGTATACCTATCAATGGCTTAGACATCAACACTGTGATCAATTACACTAACTACTATACAAGTCACAATCATCGAAAGTTTGTATTTGGAATTCGGATACATATAATAGTATATTATGCAACGATCGTGTAATGATGATTATTGATACATGAGCATAAACCGGGATACGAAACGAGCCGAAACATAAACATGGTTTATGCGAGTGTATTAATAACCATTACATGAGCGTTGCATACGCTATTTCATCTACACCCAATAAATAATGAAGAACTGAAAATATTATATTATTAGGTATTATATTGAACACAATAATAGTAGGTAATCAATCGTATTTCTTTGAAAAATTCTACAAAATTATAATTAATGGTATAACCACGGAAAAAACAACAATGAGAAATGAAAACAAAAAAAAATTTAAATAAAATCCCTGCCGAGGTCAGGATTTGAATCCGGATGTGTCTGATCACTGCCGGCGCCATTGACCACTTGGGCAATAGAGCTCATACAATTTGGTTGAAAATAAAAACATATGTGTTGCATTTGTCAAATGAAAAATATAATCCTTTCGATTGAATTTTTTTCTTGTCTAAGACATCTGTGGAGGAGTCGCTGGTAATTCTTCTATATCACTGCTATAAGACATTTTCATACGATTATTGAAAATTGACTAAATTCTTCAAAAATTCAATACCTACTGATTTTGACTTGACAAAAGTCAAAATGCAAAGCTTGCACATTATGCTTGATTGAAAAACAATGGGTTTCTATTGGCTGAAAATCTGTATCGTAATGGATTTCATTATAAAACGGGTTGTGGGCATATAAGTGCATTATTAGAGTACGGGTGTAGATAAATAACGTTATGAAATTCATCTTGCTTAACCAGGAACGTCGATTCCGATTTTAAATCTATCTCCTCAAACCTTGAATCACATATCGTACGAGCCCTTCCATCTAACTGAATAACATGGTCGAATTGCTACTTTCCAGCGATTTGGTACAGAGTGAAATTCTAAAGACGCATTAAAGTAATTAGGGCATTAGTCGAATCAAAACCTCCAAACGCAAATTGTTATTCGAACGTTGGGCGTGAAGCAGAGTCCTGGGATGGAATTCCTAAAGGAAAGTTATGCTTTTTAGCAAAGCACTTCTTCGTTGAAGTGAATGGAGGTGTGATCGCACGAAGTTTTCAGATTTCATGAGTTCTTTGACGAGAAATCGAGCGAGAAATATTGTGTTGATTTCCACCACGAAATATTTTGTCGCATGAAACAGAGAGGTAAATGAAGTATAAGAGTGAAGAAACAAATTGAAATGTATACAATTCAAACATTTTTTAAGGAACTATGGCGCTTTTTCATGTTTATAAGAAAATGCTTCTCTGGTCACAAGGCATTTTGATGGGATAGGTGAGTCCCTGAAAGGGTGTCGACACTGATCTGTATAATCTTCACTACTACACTGCTATAGACAATTTGTTTCAGATTAGTAGTTCCCAGAATGAATCAATCTGAGCAGGTAACAAAATAGCCATTATTTTTAATTATTTGATTATATTTCTGAAACGCATCATATAAGAGTGAGCATTTTTCTGTATATAGATGAGGGTATCGATGAAGTTGTCTGTAAGGAATACGCGTTGATGTGTCTGATATATACATTACATAAGATATTTATTTCTTTTGCCAGATATGTGAAATGTTTGGTCTTATATGGAGTTGTCTATTTGTGGCGTGAATTTATCGGCGGAAATAACTTTCAGAACTGGGTCCAAGTGCACGTCCGTTAATCGCGATCTTGTGGTCGATTTGTTACATACATACAATGTGGCCTTTATGACAGTATTCCATATTACACGATGCAGAATAAAATAGAGAGAAAGACAGAAAGGATATGCATATTGAAGTGATATTGTGAAGGACAGAATAATTCTAGACTTGAATTACTCTATCCTTCTTAACATCTCTTTATTCTGCCACATTGAGGAAGGAATTCGCTCAGAGGTTAAACTTGGAGTATTCTATCTTGGTCACCCTGCAGTTCTCTCTCTTTCTTAGGGCCAGTCCATCAGTTTCAATGTCTATGGCTTCCATAGTATTAACAGGTTACGTCATACTTGATAGGTCGAATTGCAGAGTGGACTGCTAGTCATTCCGAGAGTCATTCGTTAGCTGAAAACTTGCTTTTGGGGTTTGTAATCTCATAGTATTGCTGTCACTCCCATTTTATTTTTTCGGGGTGAGTGAAGCTGTTGGGAAAATCTGTTAAATGACAAACTTGAATGAATTAACTGGTTCAAAATTGTTGCATGAATTGAAAAGTTTTTGACAAAGAAATAATATATTTTAAATTAACTCATTGTATTTGAGTGAGGCAGTTAAAGGAAATGCGATTGGGATGGTAAAGCCATTTTACGATTTTCCCAATGTACGGGTGCTTTGAACATTAAACAGATGATAGTACATAGTTCACAGAGGTACCTACCTCGAGAGTTACAAACAGAAATGAAATTTTGCACTCAAATAATAATCAGCTGGGTGAAAGTTTTAACGTAACTAACGTTTCGAATGAATGGTTTCAATTTTATAATTCCACTTCCTATTCTGTTTCTCGTGGAACAGTCCATTGTAAAGAACATTATTTGCACTTTAATGAATTCATTCACATTTTCAGGTAGAAAGAACAAGTCGCTTCAAGCGAGATATACTTAATGTTTGCTGTAAAATTATCAAACAAAGTTTTATAATAGCAGTTATATTCAAATTCAATGAGTATTATATTTCTTCGTCTCATGCTATGACCTTTTTCTGTCCAGTAACAACTTGTGTATATAAATTCATACAGATTTCATAATCATGTTTAAAAAACATTTTGAAATCCCAAAACGCCTAACGGACGAAAATATGCATTTCAACATTTTTTCGCAAACGAACGATTCAAAAATTACTTCTGAAAGTGATCCCACCCATATATTCTCCATGCTTCTCCTGACACCGTCCGCACCCTTAGATTTTCACATATACATTCTCCACAGAGTCGTCTTCAACCAACTGCAACTATTTAAGTATAAATTGAAAAACTTTCCCAAAAAAGCAAATAAAGCACTCGAAGTAATTTATCTCTCATACAGTTCGCAGACGCGTTTTGAAAAATAATGTGACAAAACTGGAGTTGCATTTAAAGTGAAAATGTGTTTTTCCAGTCCAACAACCCAAGCGATACCTTGAAGAATGGAACTGAATTAAAGCAGGCGGGTGAAATATGATGGAAAAACTTTGTGAACTTGTTATTTTCACGCTGTGTTTCAAAGAATCTGCGATGCCAGACTTTATTAAGTGCTTTGGAATTTGGAAATTCGATTTCCTCTTTATCGCTTCACAGCATAATTTATAAGATGAACGATCGTAGTTTTATTTCATGTTTTTGATATGTATATATATATATATATATATATATATATATATATATAAATACCAAGATGAGTTTTTTCATCCCATTCATTCATTTTTGCCTTTTTGCGTCCATTTAATACCAACCAAGCGATACCTGTAAGAACAAAATTTTTAGCAAGCAGATTGACCACGATAGTGACGATAGGGATAATACTAGAACATCAGCTGGAAAATATATAAATTTTTGTAAGGAATGAAAATTTCACGAAGGTAACTTCAGAGAGATCCTTTGTTCGAAGTTTCATGGGAAAATCTCATACATTAACCAATCGTTTCCACAGACGAGACACTGCCCTTTGGATACATTCGTCTTTCATTGCTTCGAAAGGGAAACAAATCTAAATTCATTTATTTTAATCATTCACAGAAAATCAAATTCCTCATACAATTCCAATACTTAATAAAAAATATTTGTCAAACAAATTCTAGTTCAGTGCTAAATTAATGTACGTAAAACAATTTATCTACTTAACATGCACAAACTCACACCAAAGGCAACTTCAGGATAGCGTATAGTACAGTTGAAAACATTAGCTGCTAAAAGTATTTTCGTTATTGTGTTATTTTATCCATTAGTTTCTCGTGTGTAAATTAATTTCGAGTATTCTTAGCATTCTTGAATTGCGAGTTTTTATCATTTGTGTTAAGATTTATATTATCTAGTTAGTTTGGACAATTTACGTGACCACTGATAAAAGCTTGTGTAAGAGAATAATATCAAATTCTGTCCTACGGTGTTCAAGGTTATTCAGACTCAAGTCCAACAGAATATTGGCATATTCATAGGCTCAGGAACTCAAATTCCCATAACACGGTTCTCAAGGCAGAAAAACTTGCAATGCTGTCAATAAAATTTCAAACCGGAAATGAACGTTTCGGCATTGAAATAATATTCAGAATGTGAATGATCTATGATATTGAAAAAAAATCCACTTCTCTTTGTGAATTGATTGCCATCTTTTGAGAAACAAGAAACAAAATACATGACTTGCAAACGAAATCACCAGTGCCATATACCCCATATCCGTTTAAATGATATTTCCATAAGGTTGGCTAAGTGTTCGTTTCTAATTTTATATGTTTGCTTTTGTAGGGGGTAATCTTTGGAAATACTGAATCGATCATGAGATTTATTTTACTAACAGAAAGCTACACTATTCAGGAGTGATGAAGATGTTATTTTATCATAATTGAATAAAAAATTCAGTGGAAATGTAATGCTTCAACAGTGTGCGCTGACTAAAAGATGCGGTATAGACGAGCATAATGTTCACCAAAAAGTCCGTGTTACATTAAAGCTAGCTTTTATATTTGAATTACTGCAATGGCTTTTGTTAATCTATACCGCGATGGACTAGACGTGACACTTTGTGAGTGAAAATAATGCGTAACTTACAACGGTCTGGTAAATGAATTGAAGTTTAAGTAAAATAATAATAAATTACTAACACTATGGAAAATTCAGGAGAGCCTGCGAAAAATCAGTCCTGAATTCCAGTTGACGGGTTTTCAAAAGAGAAACATCGCTGCGAGTGAATACGTCAGACAGAGAGGTCCCAGCGAGCCAATGGCCACGTCTAACAGCTTACAGCGCTTAAAGCTGCTGCACAAAATTTGACAGTTTTCTATGGTGAAATGTCAAATTTTGTGAAGCGGCTTTAAGCGCTGCGCTGTCAGCTGCTCGACTTGGCCATTATCTATCCCATGCGATAGAAGACACCGTCAATTTATATTGAAATTGTTTTGGAACTATTGTTGGAGAGCAAATTTGTGAATACGACTATGGCATATTGTACAGACTCAAAATCTTTCAACAGTATGCAGTCACAATCAACATCATTATATTCAAGTCGATTCTATAATATAAATGGATAACACGTATGTGAAAACAACTACTCAGTATATAGCATGAACAATTTTCAGACACCGTCAAGTTACATTAAATTCGATTCGAAACTGTAATTGGAGACCAAATAGGTGAATAGAACGACTATGACATAAATATTGTTCAGAATCACAAATTTTCTTTTACAATTTTTTTCATATTATATTTTCCATCATTTTTCCATTCTCGGATATATTTTCCAAAACCGCTTTAATTTGAAGTCATCAGAAAATTCAAGCCAAGCCAGAAAATTAACCAGTTTTTTGAATTTATTTTTCTCCATACAGAAGTTGATACAGAATTGTAAATAAATCGGGCTGAGGTAAAGAAAATAACAAAATTGTAATATAGAGGACGGTTCTGAAAAAGCCTCGGAAAGGTCCCGGAAAAATAGTTTTCCGATTATCTGATCTCTTTCAAAAACTATACACTTCCGTTCCTCTATGCACGTTTGAAATAACCCGAATTGCAAATCGATATTTCTTTTCGTTCGAACGCTATCGAAGCACACAAAATTTTTCAGTAAAATTTTGCCAACTTTTTTTCAAGTCGCACTAATTTTTTTTGCCGATCGAGTTAGACGGAATGACCTGGGGAAAAATTCGTTAACTCCACAAAATGCAAACAAAATTCAAATCGTTCGAATTTCATTATAGTAAGGCCAAATAATGAATTATCCACATTTTCATCAATATCTCCCGGACTTTCGATGATATGAAATTTTTTTTCCGTTCATTTCATAGAACACGTTGAGTTTTATCGATTTAAGGTCTCATTGATTTTTGATATTCCTAGTCATTTCGAAGGTTTTTTCGAATTTCCACAAAAAAAATGTATTTCCATATTATTCCCAAATTTCCCACGTTTTAATTAATTCACAAAAATGCTCCAACCAAAGTTTATAGAACAAATCAAGACCTGCATGATCTATCTCCTAAAATAATAATTAATTCATTAACCTGACTGGTGCAAATTACTAGTATCAATTCACCTGTTTATACCTTTGTGACAGGAAAAAAATAGTCATCCCAACGTTTGTCTATTTACCAATCAGTTGCAATTTTTCTAAAAAAAGAATTCAATGGGTAATTACTCAACCTATTTGCATTACATTTATTGGCATATTTAATTGGATATAAAATACTTTTCAACCATTAACCAGGACGGTGGAGGTCGTTCTATGTCTTAGACCATAGGCAGCTCATGTTTTATGCGATCCTCAGTGAAATCAGTATATGTTTATTGAATCAACTTGAAGCCTGTTTTTTGAAACATATGGTAGTCAGTGAGATATTATTTCTCTCCGAAAATTAGTTGAGTAGCAGTACTTATAAATTCTCTATGATAATTACTTGTTATTTCTATCGAGATGGTAACTCAAACTTTTCGTAACTTCTACTTCTGATCTAATGTAAGTATTTCACGAAATGAATTGAATACTCACTCTCGAATTCTCTCATCTGTTTCCTAATACTCGAACAGAAATCCCACCTCTAACTCGTTTGTCAAATGTATAAAATAGTTGAACAATGAGAGCCAAAATGCATACAATAACTTCTCCACAACAAAGCCTTACAACCGGAAACCCACCGTTAAGGTGAATAATAGGAATTCCATAAAATTAATTTTCCGGTTTCGGTTGAGATCATAATCGCTTTCTCTTTAGAGGCATTATTGAGGTCCGACATTGTTTAATGTAACCCAACTCCTAAAACCAACGAACTATTTGTCCATCCCAACGTTTGGTGCTTTGTTTTGGCAACTGCTTATCGCAAACGAAGACTGAAAATGATGTGAAAGTAGTCAAAAATCAAGCTTGAGAAAATAGCCAAACAAGTCACGTTATAATTTGAGCATTGAATCGGTGGCAAGAAACTTAAATTTTGACCGGAGAAAATTCTTGAAAGATTATTTCATGAGTTTCATTTAGGATCGAAGAATCATACCCAGACACACAACAATTGTTTTGTTTTTTCAACATCATTATCGAAAATCGAATGTTCGCGTGAACTGAGACTAGGGGAGATCAAAAACTAGGCTATGTTTCGAAAGAATGAACAAAAAAATAATAGGTTTTCTTCGATAGATCGATATCGGTGGAACTGAAAAGTGAGTCTGTCGTGCTTTAATATAGTGTGAGTAATTTCTCGATATTTTTTCAGATTTCTGAGGAGATGATTCAAGGTTGAACTGAAAATATATTAAAATTTATTTCAAATAAAAAAAACTGACTGATTGCGCCCGAGTCGAGGTTAGAATTATTGGAGATTTGACAATATTTTTTTAATTACTCAACTTGGAAGATAATTTCTGATTTTCTTATCTTTTACAGTAGGGTCCCGCTAATCATTCAATCTCAGTCGAAGTTTTTTATTTCAATGAATACATTACATTGCATCATCACTTTATATCATGCATAAATTTCCTGAATGAAATCATTCTGTTGTGCCGGAGGGACGTATTCGCAAAACACACGTGTCCATTTTCAATATCTCGAAATCATAACCGCAATTCCTTCCATTGGCTATACCCATCTGGAGCAACTGGCCTACTGAAAATTCCAAATGAATTCAACCCAATTCCTATCGCTTCCTCCATAGTATAATGCCGACAGAATTGCGGGCTAGAGGGACAAAGGGAGGAATAAAAAAGCGAGAGAACGCAATAAAACGTCGTCGGGCGAATCGCAGCCGGTATTTAGAATAAATTTATTCTAAATTCGGGAGAAGTTTATCTCGGGTGAAGCACTCTGAGTGAGGCGCGCGAGACCCGTCACACTTGACGTATTAATGCGCTTCTTTCTTGGGATTAAATAACGGTTGAGAAATGAGTCGTTTGTGTTCGAGCGGGAGGAAAATATACCTCTGGACCGTTGTTCGTTGCGTTGGACTAATGGATGAACGTAAATCTGTCTGGATAGTATCTGGAGATGTACGTCGTACGTCACGGTTGAGTACATCGCATGCTACGTATCCATTGGAAATATTCTAGCTCAATATTACTGTATTTTATTGGATTTGCTTCAATTGACGCCTCGAACTACAACCAAGTTTTCAGATAATATGGAAAAAAACAGAAACAGAAGAAGTCACTTTTCCAAGTTTGATTTGATATTCCGGAAGTTTGTATTTTTGACATTCACAGCATGTGCTTTTCGAAGGAAAAGTACTTGTTTCGGAACAATTTTTTATAGAGACATTTGAACTTCACCTAGTAATGTTCGAATAAACCACGCCCTTGGGCAGATCCAGGGGGAGTTTACGGAGTCTGGACACTCCTAAAAATATTTCTGCTAGTAACGAAACATTAAACAACTACCAGGATTCCCTCATCTTAATGTTTCTCTACCACTGGTTAGCGTGCAAGTCATGATTACAGTACACTTATCTAGTTGTATTTGTTGTCTTGGAAATATCGATTACACAGTTCAACAACGTCTTTGATGAATCCATTTAGTAGTAATGTCGACTAGATTTTTTAATTGGTATTCGAAACGCACAAATTCGTTCACACCATAGTCAACTATTTAATAGTTGTAGGACACGTCACAAATTCATTGTAAGACAAATTAATCTCGCCAGAACGAACATTCGAACAAAATTCGTAGATTCACTAAAAGATATGACTGATTTGAAAAAAATCTTTCAGACCAAAGACGTTCGTGCATGGAAAGAGACACTTGGATCGAAACATTTCTCTCAGTGAAGATTGTAGCACTTGGAGATGGTTACTTGGTCGATTTATTGGAAATCCGTACCGTATCTGAGGCCAAGAATGGAATTTAGCGGCTAATATTTGAATAGGTGACCGGAGACAATTGTAATGTCTAACAATGGTTACCACTAAGGGACAGTGATTTTAAGAGTGACACCCTAGAAGCTCTCTTATCAAGAATTGGATCTCTGGACATACTTGAACCCTTCATTCTAAAAATAAGATGCTCATTTGAAAAGTATGACCCCATTAATATTCTAAAATCAAAGCGAGTGCGGTTTGACGTTCGAGGGTTATACGTTCGAGGGGGGGAGGCAATCTGTTGCCAAAAAAATAATTTAAACTATCCATAACAAATATCACTTCTGGTTGATCGTTAGGAGCCGTTCATAAAATACGTTCGCATAAAAGGGGGGGGAGGGGTCTGGCTGAGTGTGACAAGATGTGACAAGGGGGGACGGGGGGTATACGGCAACGTGACGTTCGCCGTTTATTATTTTTTGAAATCAGTAGATTTTGGTAGAAATCTACATGTGCGACATCTTCTAACGAATTCCTAAACTCGTCAGATTTTTCAATCAAATCTATAGTGACTCCATCTTTGCGAATGAATTTTCAATTGAGAATGCGAATTAATCTTGTTACAGTACACTGTATTTCACTATACAAATGAAACAAATCAAAGCGATATTTTACTGTTTCATTGTGTTATTGAGCATTGAATCTTCTGATTATGTAATTAGAAAATTCTTGGACTTCTGAATAATAGAAATATTATTTATTATTTATATGTTCGTTATGAAAGATATTTATTAATTTATTTAAATTTTATTATAATAACTAAATAAATATTTTTAATTTTCAGAATTTGTGTACTATCATTTAGAATTGATCATACTCAGCAGGGGGGGGTCTTAGTTTCTGTGACGAAATATTTCTAGGGGGGGTCACAAAAAGTGTGACACAGCCTGACAATGGGGGGGGGAGGGGGTCAAAAAAGCTGATTTTAGTGTGACGTATTCTATGAACGGCCCCAATAGGGAGTGAAAATCAAAAAAATGTTTTCTTCTCAAAAACGCCTTCCAATGCTAATAATAGCTCGATTGTTATTTTTGAGAAATAATTATGTTGAAGTTTCAAAAAATATTGATTGAATATTCATAATACAACAATCACAATATTGGTATTCTTTGCTATGATAAAATCTATAATGAGCTTTCTAATTTTGACTCGAATCCGAACCTATGATACGCGAGTATTCTTAGTCACATTAGCAGGCACGACGTATTGAACTGCCACTTTATAAGTTCATTCGAAAAATGAAACATTTTCTATTCTAGCGGCCAGTGAATCATGCCAGTCAATTATATCATGTTTTCTGGAACTTCCAGTTCAACAATAATCCCAAAGTTATGGAAATGTGTGTAAACTGGCCAATAAAAAGGTTTAATTGTCCGGGTATTTTCGATAAACTAACCGATTATTGCCTTCGGTATCTCACTCCATCAAGCTGTTTTTCAATAGTATCATAGTGTCACCATAACATACAGTGTTTCTTCGAAATATTTTCCACTTTGCTCGAATTCTAGTCGAACCGGAAGTGATGTGCAAATTTTTCATTGTGGGAAATATTAAATCCGTTGAGGTATACTTCTATTTTAAATACGAATTTATAACGGCCCTCATTTGTTTACGTTGTTAGTTATATTCATTATCATCAAATTGAAATATTTGGACAATAAGTCCAAGCCAATCTCGGATATGTACAGATTATGTTGATTGGCTGGCTCTTATAAAACGATTATTTCCCTGGCAAATACGGCGAAAGGCAATAAGGGCACGCTCAGATCTTCAGGTTGACTGACAGTCATTCGATATCTGAAGTTACGAAGTGCCGAGCGCGGTTAGTACTTGGATGGGTGACCTCATGCAGGGAAAGACCGCGTCGAAAGCAACTGCAGCAAAATAGCATATCAGAACTCGCAGGCAATATATCAAAGAGAACAAGATATACTGAGGATATGCCGTCCTTCGGAGGGAACATAAATCCGGCAGTCCCGAGGCCATGGATGATGGGCTCGTAAAGATCTCTACCTCTAACTCTAATTGGAAAACCAGAGGGTTTGGCAAAAGTTCCAGTTGGGGAAAGTGTGCTCACCGGCGTCGGTGATTGGCCTTGGTAGCGGAAATAGACCGACGTTAAATAAAGATTTAAAAAAAGAAAGGCAATGAAAATATACCAACCTAATATTTCTGACTGATTTCATCATTCAATCATTTTCATTTCAAGAATTTCAGGAAGCATCTATAGATTTCAGATCTCTAACATCAGCAATATAGGAATTTTACACGCTCATTTCGAAAGTCATTTGTTTCAATGATGACTTCATAAGTTTCTGTTTGGATGGAAACGATGACAGTTATACCAGCTCCATGAAACATTTTCATTGTCACTGGGTCGTTTCCTTACACATCGTAAAGTACTTCTTGGGGATTTTCAACAAACTTGAATGAATTTTTCCCTTAATTTTCTCCTAGTCGGATCCTTTTCTGGCAGCTCCTGTACTATATGGTGACCGGTCGGAAACGGATTCTTGACATCAATTACTACTACCCTGAAGTTCGTGGAATCCTAGAACCACGTATGATCATATAATAATGAAACTGTGACATATATCGATTACGTCATTGGAACGCTTATATTGAATTTTGAATTACGCGCCTCTTAATCTTCAGTAAGCTGTTGACAACAAATCCAATATTGCTACGCTGTATTTGACAATTGTATTAATCGACAATTGTAATTGAAGAGTGACAGTTCCGTGTCCTCAATAATTTAATGGCAAATCACTGAACAATATTTGAATAATAATTACATAGCAATAAACAGACTCCATTCTCTATGCAGAATATCTAGCTGAACAGGCGCTGCCAATAGTTGGTGGCATTTTTGACCACGATGCCAATGGCGTACAAACAGTTTTTGTCTGGTACTAACCTCATGCATACAGGACTGGATCCTCCGAGAGAAGGAAATACTGAGAGCAGATAGTTGTTGGTTCACAGATGGATCAAAAATACCTTCTGGTTCTGGTGCAGGTGTTTAGTCGCAAACCCAGGACAGAGATATCAACCTGCCTAGGAACCTATGCGACCGTATTTCCAGCGGAAATTTATGCTATTGAACTGTGTGCTGAGAGATTGGCAGAATCCAACCTCACACACAAGTCAATAAAAATATTCTCGGACAGTCAAGCGGCGCTGAGAGCTATTGGCTCCTACCGATTAACGTCTAAACTGGTAACAAATTGCCAAAAACGACTCTCCCCAATAGGAAGATTTAACAAATTGTCTCTGGTCTGGATTCCGGGCCATACTGGCCTGGAAGGCAATGAGACTGCTGACTCCCTTGCAAAGGAGGGTTCTGCAAGCAGCTTCATCGGACCAGAACCTGTCATTGGCATCGCTTTAGGCTTTGCCAAACAAACATTGAATACCTGGATGGCAAGAAGATTTATGGACATCTGGCAAAATCTTCCAGGATTGGCTCATTCCAAGACGTTTATTCACCCTTCGAAGTCGGAAACCAAACAGTTGTTGGACTACAGGAGGGACGAACTACGATGTCTAACTGGCCTTCTCACAGGTCACTGTCATTTGAATCATCATATGCAGAGAATAGGACTGTCAGAAGACAGCTTGTGTCGCCTCTGTCTGGAAAATGATGAAACAGCAGAGCACATAATTTGTGCCTGCCCCGCTGCGGACCGAATCAGGTTTTAAGAGTTTGGCAAGGCTTCACTCTTACCATCTGACCTGAAAGATCACTCACCATACAAACTAATCGGCTTCGTTAAGAAGCTGGGTTTATTTGGTCGAGTTTGAATAGGTGTGAGCCACAATAAACCCTTGTGGGTTGCAGTGGAGGGCCGAACAGACCCACTCACTTCTGACCTAACCTAACCTTACCTCATGCATTTGTTAGAATACCTGCCTATTCATGGAGGACCAGTATGAGCTTTAGGTTGAAAAGAATCGAGGAATTCGAAGACTCCATGAAGAATCTCATTTCAATGTGAATTCAAATATTAAATCAGAATTATTTGTTAAGAAACATGCAGATGGATGCTTCGATGGAAGCATACCTTCTATATGAAAATAACGTTCAAAATGCACTTGGAGGAAACTTTTGCATAAATAATTACCATTTAATGCATTTATGACCAGCATCACTTTTATGTGCTTCTCATTAACATGAATATTATTAACTGTTAAGTTTTTTTCTGAAGCTTGCCTCAAAGTTGATCGATTCCATATATTTTCCCCACTGAAATGAAACCTTTTTCCAAGCTTCCCACAAAATGTTGGAACTGACTTCACAAAGAGCACCAAGGAATACATTTCTCAAAGAGATCGCTTTTACGGCAAGAAACTAGTTCTATTGGTGCGAGTCATGAATTCCTCGCCTCATATTGAAAACGCTCAATACCGAACCATTCAAAGAAGGTTATTGAACTAATCGATGGTTTAAAGTAACTCCCAGTAACGTTCAATTGGACGTGTATTAATTTTAAATAAGGACGTTCTTTGCAACACGCGATAACGTCAGTTCAAAGGAAATTCGATCAATAGAAATGTAGGTTCTATTATATGAGTTTGCTTTGATGCCTCTAGAACAATTATTATAGAGATCGCTTCAGTATCGAAATTAATGGACAGTTATACTTCGAAACACTACAGAAGAGGTAATATTCTGAAACGATAATCATTCAATGGCTCTATGGTCGGACGAGGACGTTATGTCAGTGTTGTTCGGGAGATATTTTTGAACCAGAACTGATGAACTCCCAAGAGGTATTGTTACTTTTATCAGCAATACCATTGCAATTGATCCAAGAATCACAGACATACCCAGACATTTTTATATTTTTTCCAGTAACAGATCCAGATACTAGACTGAGCTACTTATGTCATCCGCAAATTCCACTTATCAAACTGATAATTAATATAAGTCTCATTTTCGTTTGTTGGGGGTATTTCTATATCTAGAATGCAAATTGACGTGATACTTCCCGACCTTTTCATTGATTATTTGTGACCTAAGTATTCTACCACTTAATATTGGTATAGTTTCACAAGAACGGAGGATTATTATATCTCAGTGTATTCACAATGAGATCTTGTCAGATTTGTTTTTTTATATAATATTTATTTTCACAGAAATATAAACTGTTCGACCTATAATAATGTCATGATTTGCCATCCATTTTTTGTTATAATATAAAATTGATGTTCGATTGATGAATACTCACCTACTAACAGTAAATATTGTTTCCCACAAATAACCAACTTATTACACAATGAGATGTGATATCGCTTGTGAACAAAATTTACGAAGAGGGTTGAATACGAAGGTAAAACTCTTAATATCTGTCAGCACCAGTCAATATTTCAGTACTTACCTGTAAATACTAAGGCATAAGTATCTACCATCCAAAATCTAGGCTTGATGCTCATAAAATTGATATACCCACGGATTTGAATTTTTGAGCGTTCCGACAAACGAAACGATAAAGAAATTCCCTTTGCTCACGAATTTTCAATTGAATATGTTGCGGGGCACTGAGCAGAACTGAGTTAGTAGAGCCCAATTACTTTCGATGGGACTAAAATGTCCTTTATCCAAGCAACTGGTTTTCGAGCTATGAAATACAGGATAATTTGGTGAAATGCAGCACAAAACACAAACAAGCCGTAGGACAAAGGACAAAGCAACGCAGTGGGTCCGTAAACCTCATTAAGTCAACACTCACCTGAAACAAACATTAATGATTTAGTTAAGTATCCACAAATAAAGGGGCTTTCACAGTCATGCAGTGTTAATTGTAAGCGAAAGCTTAATGGCAGTTTAATTTCGAACAAATAATTTATTTGCAGGCTCCATAATATTCACTATGAAGTGATATTTACAGAACATTGTATCTATTTCTGTAAGATAAGCTGAAAAAGGTCAATTTTGTTTACGGGAAGCACCACCGTGATTTCAAAACAGAGTACGGGTGGAAATTAAGTGATATTTAGGTAAATGTCCCAATCATCCCATGAAATTATCGGTGGAGGCTTGATACTATGAAAGGGATTTGATTTTTTCAATTATGGGAAGCAGGTTTGTTCCAGTCAGCACTTTAGTACTAGATTCAGCACTGAAGTACTTTTCAGTGGAAACTATTACTATTTCAGTTTTGAGATTGGGTTCAATGTTTCCGTCACTAAATCTCCAAATCTGTGTAGAGAGTGGAGACTACTTTTCTGTTGTTCTGTGACTGCTGTGTCGAAAGTTCTAACTGTCAAAAGTTGTGGTTTGATACAGGTTTGACTTGACACGTGACAACTTCCAGATTCTGGAAAGAAATGCTTCAATTTCTAATTTGAGAAAAGAAATAAACACAAGCAAAAAGCAATAATAATATTTGATTTCAAAATCTCGGTTAAATACAATTATAATCAAGCATCGAGTGACAGGCCCTTCTTCAAAATGATTATTCCTACCCCCAGATCCAGAGAACCATTCAACGCCAACACACCCGCTTCTCGCATCCCAAACCACCGGACGACCCGGCTGAACGCCCGAAAGCTTTCCTCCCTTTCATTCGGGGAGTCACTGATGAAGTGAGCCGAATTCTGACAAAATACGACATCCAGACAGTTTTCACAGCAAACAATCAAATATCCTCTTTCCTGCGCTCACCTAAAGATACAGTACCCAACGAATCACAAGGAATATATGAAATTCCTTGCCACGACTGCCCGAGAACATATTATATAGGACAGACGAACCGACGAGTATCAAACAGGTCCTTCGAACACGAACTAGCAGTACGTAATTCGGACATGACCTCGACTCTCTTCAAACACCTGCACGAAACCGGACACAAAATTGACTTCAACAACACGAAGACCATTGCCACAGTAAAAACACTCCACTCCAGAATCATTCGCGAAGCAATAGAAATTGAAAAACGCCCTCAATGCCCTAACAAACGATACGACTCACAAAGGCTCCCCAATTCCTGGAAACCATTATTATCCCTTCGAACAAATCCATTGATTAATTCTTTTCAAACCAGACCTGTATATGGTCTGACAGTTTCAACAACGTCGGATTCTCATCCCTCTATCCACAAAACCACAAATCCCTCTATCCACAAAACCACAATCTTCACTTTGTCAAGATGAGTGCTGGGGGTTAAGGAAACTTAGGCCACCAAGTCAAGAAGTCTTGAGAATGGCTCCGGAGTGGGAGCCGAAACGTCGAAAGAAGAACAATTCCAGACATGGTTCATCCGGAAGTTATATATATATATATATATATATATATATATATATATATATATATATATATATATTGTTTCCCTGGCTGACACCACGAGGTGCTTTGAAATATATCCGTCAGATGTCAGTGTAGATTCTTGACAGAAGAAATCACGCCATCTTCCCGTAGACGAGGTACCAACCGAGAGCCAAATCGCCCAATTCCTCGTAAAAGAAAATGAAATTCACAAATATTACTCAGTGAGCACACTTGAGGATCTTCTATAAATGAAATCATCTAAAGAAACAAATAGGTTAATGAACTAACACCTGCACAAAAAAAACTTCTTCCAGCTCACTGCAGTATTCTTCATTGAAGGAATTCTTGCATATGCTCTTGGCGATACAACTGCCATATTAAATTTTTAATTATCAGGACGGGCTTACTTGTAGTACGGCTTTGGGTTATTTGGCCTCATGTCGGTACAAGATAGTTCCCATCAACAACTCGAAGTCTGTGGGCCTAGATGTGATGACGGTAATATGAAAGGAATATAATTTTCGATTGTAGAAAATCTCGACTCAGAGTTGATGATGGAAACTACCTTGTTCTGACAAATAGCTCAAAACAAGTCTACAACTCTGCCCTTCGCAACGATTGAGAATCAGTTCCGGTAGTTCTATCGCAAAAAGCATATGCAGAAATCCGTAATGTGGAGAATCCTGAACAGACACCTATCTGTTATAATTCAACCCACTTTGTTCCAGGGAAGTAGTTGATTTCACACACGTAGTGTTAGTCTATTAACCTAGTTTTGAGATGATCCGAAAAGAAGAGTTTTTTCGTTTTCGAATGTAAATGGAGTTTTTCATACATAGTCGAAAAATCCCTTCAAAAAATAGAATTGCCACAACTGAAGAACGAATTTATGTACGCCCATGTCCATGCTCGGGTGTGAGAATGAATTTCACACCTTGCAAGATCAACATCTGGTGCTTTTCAGAAGCTTATTATAAAGGTACGAGTACGACGAACTTCAACGTATGCCCATGACAGGAAAGTTGAAAAATATTTCCAATTATGTCGAATCTTCCGTCTTATTATCGGAGGCTCGATTTCGAGATTTTTCGCTTATTACTTTCGGAAGTTACGATTAAATTAGTAAAATGTTATCTTGATCGGGAAATTGAAGTCTACGGTAGGTGAGAAGGCAATTTCAATAGTTTTCTTTCATTCGTGAAGAAATCTAATATACTAGCTGATTTGATACAGAAAATATTGTGAATACTATAACCGTACCAACCTATGTTGAAAAAAGTATGCTGAAAATGGAAATCTCTCTGAAATAAGTATCTTTTTTGTAATATCGTAACATAACTTGATAGCAGTCGAAATAGATATTCCTAGATTACAATTTAACATCCTTAGTATACAGGGGTCACCATTGATAACGAAACAGACGAAATATCTGATTCCACGTCAATTAAAAAAACGGTATACAGGATTACATTGGTCAAGGAAGAGGTTTTTTACTTTCTATTCAACACTGCAACTTTAAACCTAAAGAAAGGGTAGGACCAACCCTTACTATTTCAAATGGAACAAGGGGTCTAGTGATATCTCTCGTAAAAGGACAGTCAATTCTTCTTCAAATTTCATCTCTTTCATGAAATTCATATTGTGTAATGGTTTTTTAATCCAGTTATTCGACTTACAAAATATCCATGATGAATTGTAATAAACGTCGCTATAGGTGACACAAGTTAGCTGAATGAAGTGATGAATGATATTCATCGTTACATATTCGTGAAAAATACTTTATATCACATTTGAAACCTCTCAAACGAATTGACGTGAATATTGCCGTTTCTCAACCGTTTTTTCGAAAATTTCTCCAAAAAAAATTCAGTATAAACCCTATAACTGACACTGGAAATATGGTTGCCCAACGGATGGCACCACCTAACACCACTAGATGACACTACATTGAAAATTAAATTGAGTGGTCCGAAAATATCACAAATCAAAAATAATGCAATTCATATTTCTTTTACTGGCAAAGGGGTCTTGAATAGGTAACTAATCCTTTCGCCCCTATAAATGATTTGTGGCTCGGCAATATAAATGGGAATTCTTTGGTACCTGGAAACAATCATTGTTGGAGCTAACTTTTTCATTTGTATTTACCTATACTCTCCCTTCATCAAACACTCTTTCGAGCGCACCCAGAGGGCGGAGCCTTGTGCTGGCAAGGGCTGGCTAATTGTCTTGGGTGCCGAAGAACTCTGGTGCGTCTTATCGATTTTTACGGTATCGCATTTGCTATTTCAACTGTAGGGAAACCCAGAAAAATGCACAGTGCTACCGGGTCGGTTGGTGTATTCAATCCAGATATTCCGTCTACCAGGATTGAAATCTAGGCAACTAACAACTACCTATAGCACCAAAACAGCTAGAAAAATTCTGCCCGACTGCGAATTGAACCAGCAATGAAATAGTCAAATTGAACATAAGGTCCGCGTTTGGCCATGGCAAAAATCCAATCACGCAGAATATTTTCTTGTTCTGTACTGACAATTTTTTTTTGGCTCTTTTGTTTTCCTCTGGGAAGTTTACCTTTGATTTTGTGTGTTAAGGTAACTCTTGGAATGCAAAATTGTTTTGCTGTAGCCTCAACAGACTCTGAAGTAAATTTAAATTCCTGTTAAGGAATATCCCAGGGTTCTAGGAAACCCCTCAGGAGCTCATTCAAGAGCTTGTGCGAGCAAGGGATACTCGGGAACTACAGCTAATGAAGTGGAATCCAAACCAATTTGGCTCCGTTGCTGGACGGCTAATACCGAATTTGAAAAGTTCTGGTATTCCTTTACTCCGTTTATTGCACTCAGTGAATTTTCTTGGTGTTGTTCCGACATATAGAAATTCAATTTAATTTTAACACCCAACGCCTGACACCATTTTCACCAATAGCTGGCATGGGGGTCACCTATTGGTTAAGTTGTCATATAACTTGGAAAATGCTATTTTAGCAAAGCATGTCATCCGATGTCAGGCAATGGCCATTGTGAAATTATTCGGACCAATAGATGACACCCACGCTAACCATTTTCTTGCAGATATTCTTTCAACAAAATCCTCAAAAAATGATACTTCAACAATTGTTTTTCTACATGCACGAATCAATCAACTGGTAGAATTGATCAAAAAATAAAATAACATTTTTTTTTTCGGACCTTATCCCTCAAGAATTGTGGATATAATAACTGAAAATACGGGGGAATTTTCTCACTTCTTGGTCACCACACTTTCGATTCCGCTGGATATCTGAAAAAAAACCTGCTGAGCACAAGTAGGAAAAAAGATGATGACCAGTGTTGCCAAAGTCTCAAAAATATGAAACATTTTCTTAACACTTATTATGTTTATTTCTGTAGGAGTGTGTCAGCTTTTGGTAAGACGATTCAACACTATTAGCTATTGGTAATTTTATCTCAATACAAAGCGTACCGTCTCATTTACACAGATGTTAAAAATGACCTAAGGGACATGTTACAGGCAGTTCGTGGAAAATTTGAATCACACCTTTCTCTTTGCATGGAAGTCGGTGCTGGTTATTTTGAACATCTCTGTGAATAATCACGTACGTTTTTCATAACACTTCATCATTATTATTTCATTAAAGGCAAACGGTAGAAATATGATATTCAACCCTGACATTGATTTACTGAATGCAAACAGTGGTAATAACAACCAGATTAACAGTTTATATGTTGATATTCACAGCTATGATGTTAGTTTCATTTGTTTGACATAACCTGGGTAAAGGAAAAACTCACAAGATAGTTTTTATTTCAACAGTTCAACATTGAAAAGTAGTTTCTGTAGGAAAATTGAAAAAATGGGAGGTGTGGCAATCCTCGTGAAAAATGATCTCATAAAATATTGTGTTGTGGTATCTCTGGTTACTTGAGTAAAAGAAAACCTATAGAACTGTGCTGCTATCGTTCTCCATCAGGAGATTTGGATCTTTTTCAAACACTATTCAAAACGTTTTAGGTGACATTTTCAAATCAGATGTGAATATTTTTTATGTGGTGATTTCAACGCAGATTGTTATAATAGGTTCAGTCCGGCATTTAACCAATACTGATGATTTAGAATGTTATAATTTGAGATATACAGTATTGTGGCCCACACGAGCTACCACTAGTGCCACTACATGTTGTCTCATTGATAATGATATATCCGATCACAGTCTAGTATTTTGTGATGTGAAGTTGAGCGAAATGTCGAAAGCAACAAAAACAGAATACAGCAGGCGTTTTACGAATGATAGTATGAATCAATCCCAAATAAACATTGTCAATGAAAATTGGGTTGAAGTTTTGAATAAAACTGACATATTAATCTTGCGTTTCAGGCATTTTTGTCAACATCTCGTATTATTTCGACAAATTTTTCAAAATAACGTACTCGTTCAAAAAATCAGAATAAAAAAACGCATCACACATGAAATGAAACAATCTAATCAAAATTTTAAAGACATTTTTAACCTACACCTGAACTGAAAAACATCTTATGAAGTCAGTAAAAGGGTCACGATAATTTGATAACTGAAACAAAAAGGGGATATTTCCATTACAAAATGAAGAATTCAGACAATTCTTATCCGTAAATCGATAATAACATCATTGTTGACGCTCCGACGCTCCGAAAGAAGTAGCTAAACTCTTGAATAAATTCTACACAGATGCACCTAAAAAAATATTGAGCAGTATAGTCTCCTTCAACGTTACGTCACTTCCTTATTCACTTTTTCTCAAGCCATGTTTCAGCCACTTAGATCATGATTAAAAAATTAATTTTCTTCGAGATGGAATTCTATTGATGAAGTGCCTATCAGAACTTATTCTACCACTTACTTCTATAGTAAATCTGTCATTGTCTTCAGGCGGATTTCCAGAACTGCTGAAATGTGGTGAAATAGCACCTGTGTATAAAAAAAACTGATGTCAGAGCATTCAAAATTACAGACCATTAACTTTTTACAAAGAAGTCCAGTATTGTTTTTTAGATAGACTGGTGTCATTTTGTTATAAATATGATATAATTTCGAGACACCAACGTGGATATTTGAACAAAAAATCGAAGAGTTCAGCGGTGTTTTCTTACTATCAAAAAATAATAGAATATATTGAGGCAATGTTGGAATCTTTTGTGACCTCAGCGGGGCATTTGACTATATCAATCACGACTTATAGACCAAGAGCCAGTGCTCAAAAAATCCTCTGAATTTACTAAGCCTGTTTTTTTTTAAGGCTTATTGCAGTGGTTTTGTACACAAACATACTGCGGTCAGTCAGGCGAAAGTGAGAACAGGTGTCTCAGGTACGCTATCGAACCTGCCGTATATGCCGAGGTAATGAAACGAATTCAATAAAGCTGAAAATCGTTATACAGATTGTATATTGCATATACATAAAGGGTACGACAGTCAGACAGCTGAATATGGGGACGGAGCTGGTCAGTCAGTCGCAAAGTATGTACAAAAAATAAATACGGTGCAATTAATTTACTACACTTCAAAATTTCTGTGAGGGTATTAAATGCTAGATGAAACATAAAAAAAATGATCAGTTATCGATTTTGAGGGACAACGCCCGTCAGTCAGCAAAAATAGAAATGAAAATTTCGCGCGGGCTTGGCGTCGCAGGTGGCGGTTTGTTTTTTTTTCTTTATTATTTAATAAACGAGATAAGTAAGTAGGCCATTTAGTAATAATAATATAACGATATATAACAGTTATTATACTTCTAGATAATATTTTTTACAACTAATATTTGCTTAATTTACTCTTGCTCCGAATCTTCAAATTCATTCATTTCGCTCTCACGATCAGAATTGTCAAGCAAGTGATATTTGCATTTAAACAGGAATTTTGGTATAAGTTTTGAGAACGGAAACGGATCTAGTTTCTGAAACTCCAACGATAAGTGTTTTCATATATATTAGTTCTTATTATTTTTTGATAGGCAAAATTCGAGATGACGAGAAGTTGCTGAGTAATTGGACTTGTTCTATCCAGAAAGCACTATTTTTCCATTAGCGCAGCAACTTTTGGGGGTAGATCATAAATCTGCCCTTCTACACTTGTATAAACTCCGATATTCAATCTCATTTCTTCAGATTAGGGTAGGTTACAAACCAAGAAAACTACGGAACAAAATTGTATACTCTGCAACCGCAGTTTCAAGGTGCGATTTGAGTTCACCAGACAATTTATTTTTACTGCATTTCATCTATTCAGTAAACCTGAATCCCATGAGGCAATTTGTTGCTGCAACACTGGAAGTTGCATGTAACTCGTACACTTGTTTCATGTTCTTTCTCCATAGAAGAATACACTTGAAAACTGGATACGAATCAAATCATCTGAAGGAAAATAGGTTCAGACCAGACTCAACTTTCCCTACACAGTAGGTTAATAGGCTGCCACTTGTCAGAACTATTTCCGAGAGGTGTCAGTGCAGGAATCTCTACAGAAAAAATTTTCGCATGTTTTTTGCGATATACGATATAATTGCCGAAATTGTTGTCAATTATTGGGACGCGTACACTAGTAGACAGGTTTCAAGCAAGATAGGTCTCTTACATACGAGTATACCTGCGCTCAGTCCGATACCACAACTTAGTTAAGCTGTGCCGATACTCTGATTCAAAATCCCTTTCAAGACCGAGCGCGCGCGCGAAATTTTCATTTATATATTTGCTGACTGACGGGCGTTGTCCCGCAAAATCGATAACTGATCATTTTTTTTATGTTTCATATAGCATTCACTACCCTCACAAAAATTTTTAAGTGTAGTAAATTAATTGCACCGTATTTATTTTTTGTACATACATTGCGACCGACTGACCAGCTCCGTCCCCATATTCAGCTGACTGACTGTCGTACCTTTTATCTATATGCAATATACAATCTGTATAACGATTTTCATCTTTATTAAATTCGTTTTATTACCTCGGCAGGTACGGCAGGTTCGATAGCGTACCTGAGACACCTGTTCTCAGTTTCGCCTTGACTGACCGCAGTATGTTTGTGTACACAACCATTGCAATAAGCCATAAAAAAACCAGGCTTAGTAAATTCAGAGAATTTTTTGGGTTCTGGCTCTCCGTCTATTACTACTGGATAAGCAGGGCTGTCCTCTAGATTGAATAAAATCATTCATACTTAAAACTACACAATATGTGGCAATCAAGAATCATTTCTCACAGCAAACTGAAACAAACGTCGGTGTCCCTCAGTGGTCCACCTGAATACATTGATGTTATCTGGGTTCTGCCCTTCTTCTGAACTTTGAAAGGCCTTAATTTCGGAACGAAGGAAGATCGCCGCATTCTGAGTTCGGAATCGTGTTCATGCATAAGTTGGCACTATTTTTCTTTAAACTCGGTGGCGGCGGATTTTCACCATTTTTCGTCCTGTTATTTGTGACTGACACTAGAAGAAATTAAAAAGAGAAATGATATAAATCAAAATTATGTAAAAATCTCAAATACAGGTAAATATCTACTCGAGGTTTCGAATTGAGTGAACGAAACTATTTTTCAGCCCACCGGCCAGAAAGCCTGTTGTTGAAATATCACAACATTTCGTTAGAAGTTGGGAAAAAGTGGGCTTTCAACACAACCGACTAAACAGTATTACCCATTTATGTTGTGAATATTTCAATTCAATATTTGAATACCACAATGAAATAGAGATAAAAATAGAGATCAACCTCTTTTCCACTCGAGAAGCGCAAACCTCTCGAATTGTTAGTGAGGATTGAGGAGGCACACCTGTGCCATTCTGGAAAACGAATCTAGTAAAAGGGGAGGATTTTCCTAAATAATTCATCAGTAGAATCAATAAGAAACAATTGCATTCTATTAAAGAACAAACTGGCAAGTACGAAGCGAGAAGTTGAATGAAATATAAATGAGATCTTGCTATTCCGCTTGTAAATAATTGAATAGCCGCGAGTTCATGAGAAGCTCCATTTCAGTCGTTTGGAGCATGTAATTTTTGGGTGAAAAGTTCCCTACATTATGATTCATTATGATTTCTCCAGAAGTTTGTCGGATTTCTAAGGATGGGCATATTTCTTTCATCCTCAATATTTCCGGCGGTCACTAGATCCAAGGAATGTAAATTTCAGCAGTGAAATGAATTACTTTCGTTTTGATCGGTAGTTAGTTTTCTGAGAAAAATTAAAGCTGTTGTGAAATATTTTCATTTCCTCGATAATTCCGTTCTAATGATGGCAAAGATATATTTAAGAAGTGTAGACATCAACAGGGCATATAATTATAATCGTTATTGTTGGGTTTTGTTGTTACATCTTCAAACACTGTGTATTTTATATGTGAAATAGTTGAACAACAGTTTTTGTCAACAAAAAACAAAGAAAACAAAACGCCCGAAAGTAGAAATGGTTTTGCGTTATTTTTCGTCAAAAATATATCTCAGAAGCCATGAACATTGAGCAGATCTTACAGCCGATATATTGATATTTCCCAATTTAGATAAATATAAACAGTCCTTCGGTTGTCTTCGTCTTCCTAAATATGAATGGCGATAACTTCTGAACCAATGGAAAGCATCGCGCTTTGCCTCTTCATTCGGATATAGACATCGCAGTACAAGATTTCTTTCCTCAAAACATGACGATACATGATAACAAAACTTCTCATCGAATTGCAATTCAAATTGTCAACTCTTCGAAAAAAAAAACAAGTTTCGATGTCGATTCTAATTATATTTCATTATGCTCCAGAATCATTGATATGTATACATTCAGATCCCATGTACTCCCCTTCGGTACTGCACATAAATGGTAAATTTTTAGAAAGCGGTTATATCGCACGCGTTAGTTGCTCATACTATTGAAAACAACTATCGGCACCACTGAAAGAAAAACGGGTGTGAACTGTAAAAAAACAAACTTCTCAAAACTGAGAAACAATAGGAAACCTCGAATTCAGCTGGAATGAAATCCACACCTTTCAAAAAAAATGTCTGGCGTCATCTAGCGAAGAAATTGAGAAAACAAAATTATCTGCTAAAGTGTCGCCATGAAGTTCTCAACAATATCGCATCAATTGCAGCACCAGGCTTCTTAGACGAACATCTTAGCACAGAGGATCAAATGAACCCATCTATAAAATTTTCAATATTTCTTATCATTCGTGAAACATTTCACATCTACATGAGTCTTTCTCAAGCATTCCTGCTCTGAAAAAAGGTTCGATAAGTATAGCATATTGTAATAAGTATTGTTATAGCCTTATCACTACTGAAATGCTATTTTGCAGTTGGTCATTTTTCTTTGTGAAACTTGCTCAGGAAGTAGGGAGTATACTAAATGAAATAATAGATACTTCTTCATCAATGTTTAATTTTCAATAATTCATACATGATTTCGATCAATATGTAATATTTCCACAAATGAAACCTACACTGCTAACGAATGTAGCAAATTTCTGAACGAATGGTTGGGATAAAACCGTTCTGATTTATTTTCTTCCAATTGCATGATGAATACGGTAATGCCGATTCCTTAATGCGTTCAGCTAACTCGGACATACCCAGCCAATAGAATCAGTCAAGAATGAGTCAATTGTCCCAGTGTAAATAGGGAGGCAGAAATAAAATCAACACATATATTGCATAATTCGCAGATCCTTTTTTTGTCACGAAATAAGGAAAATAAGGTGGAATAACTCGATAGAGCATCCGAAGTTTGTTTTATCGATATTTTTGTTTCTAGATTCAAGCTTCACTTTCACCAAAAATAGTTTATTCAGTGAAAGTTTTCCAGTATCGTATGCCCCTTACCAGTTGGCTCGACCCGCTTGTATGTTGACAGCCATTTTCCTGATTGATCTCGGATGACTGGATAGCTACTAAAATGCAACGCTTGAATGAAAATTTGTATAACAATTCGAGTTACGAACTTCAATCAGGTGTATATAAAGAGCATTCCAAATGGCAGTTATTGGATTATTCTTGTTTCCATATTCCACAATTTTTGAAAGCAGTTACAAACGGCTTCCTCCGCATACCCTGCCAACTTCTTGGGAAATGCCATAATGCAAATGTATATCTGCTGCCTCCCTTATTATCGAAATTTGTAGATGAAAAGGATTTCCTGGAATAAATAGATTCCACTTCGCAATGTTGAATAGGGCTGAACACGGGAACTTTTGAATAAGCTTGCACACACAACAGCTCTTGGGTTTTTCACATCCATTCGAAAAAAATTGCAAAAAAACTGCAGCTCTCATGAATTGAAGAGCCGGGCTTTCGTGGTGAGTTCATGTATTTGAGGTGTGTATATTCCTACAAAAAAATGTCTGCATTGCTTTGAGTTAAATTGGGATCGCAGCGCTACTTGATTTCTGTTACATTGGATCATAATCCATGTGGTTTTCAGTGCTTCCTCAGTAATGTATGCCTGTCAGAAATAATATATTACGTATGAAAGTACATTCTGAGGAAAAAAACGTTTCTCTTGAGGTAACTGTTTGACGCAGATGGTGTCAGATAGTCTGGTATGATCAGTAGTCATGTGGTTGATTTTACCATTGATTCGATACGAACGTGATTGAATTTGTATCAGTTTGCTCACACAACTGAAGGAACTCACAAACTCCTACGTAAATCTCTGCCATTCGTATGGAGTTTGCTAAGCCAAACTTTCTATTTGGAGGGTAATATTGGTCGGAGGTCCTCATTCCAGTTAGCACAGATTTTGGCAGAGAATATTTCTTAGTTCTATTAAACTTTATTTCCTCTTTTACTTAGATGACTGATCCTATCTATTCCGTTCTTCAGTGATTTAACCAAGTTAATTTTCATTTTATTCGAATGGTGAGAATGATAATTGATGAATTTGTCACTAGATAATGGTTTTCTGTACCATTCAGTGATAATAATATTTTGTTTGGATCTTATCAATTTCATATTACGAAATGGAATGCTCTTATTTAAGCTCTTCCTCTATGGTGAACTGAATGTTCCGATTGTATGAATTGAATATATTTAAAATTTCGTCTTTTCTACCGGAAGGTATTGATGAAATCAAATCGTCAACATAACGTTCGATGAAAGGTATGTGAAAAGATAATTTCGGAACACAGTTATTCAGAAATTCACCCAAAACATAAGCTAAAATAGGTCAAATTGATGATTCTATTGGTGTACCAAATATTTTTTTGCAAAGTTTTTCAATGAACACGAAACATGTTGATTCAAAAAAAAAAAACCAAGATTTTCATGAATGTAATTTTGTCAATATCACAATGTTCTTTTATGCTGGTCCATTTATTCAATATAGTGTTTTATCAAAGTTAACCGGAGATTTGTGAAAAGTGAAACATCGTCAAGACTTATCATGATATAATTCTCAGGTAACTGATAATAATTGATGAATTCAATGAAAGGGAAAATGTCGTTAACATAGTATTATTGATTGTTTGTTTCGAAAGTTTGCTATTGTATTGGTGAGATAGGTGATTGATAATATGTGTATATATATATATATATATATATATATATATATATATATATATATATATATATATATATATTGTTTCGTTTTCAGAAATTACCATAACAGCTGATACACAACTCAATAAATCACTATGGGGGCACAGAAACTAGCATCTTTCAGGATGTGGCGACGTCCCAAGCTCAACGCCTGCTCATTTCGATGTACCCCACCTCGTCGATAAAACTGTTCACACATACCTGGTAGGTGAATTCTTCTGGTGCTCCCTGGTAGGCGAGTCTGACCAGTCTTTCGATGTCAGCCCCATATGCTTGCAGAGTCTCTGATGCTCCTTGGGTTCTTGACTTAAGTTGTCTCTGGCATACTCGCTTCAGGCACTGACTGCCACACCTAACCTAAACAGAGCAGCTACGACTGCTTCATTATTCCTTCGCTTCTCAACTGGGTCGACTTGCAGTATTCTGGAAGCTTTCCCCTCGATTCCAGCAAGAGGGCTATCGCTTTCTCGACTCCATCCCAGTCGTTGCTATCTGCCGCCGCGCCGCCTTAAATTACCAGCTCTAGATATTCCAGGGAGCTTCATTATCGAAAGTGGGGGTTCAGAAAGAGCCATAGTCTGCGACATGGTACAGGTGTTTTTCGCCTTCAGTCCTTTGAGGCGAAGAATGACTTGTTTGATTTGGAGTGTAAAGTTTTCCTTATTTTCTTCGATCCCCCCCTGGAGTGCTTGTCTTATTTCTCACACTTGCTTCAACAGATCATCTTTCGCTCCCTTGAACTGTTCCTGAAGCTCGTCTTCCGTTTCCTTGACTTTTGTGCCCTTCAATTTGTGGAATATTCTCAGGAAAATGTCTCTATTTTCATTTCTGCGCTTCCTTCTCTTCCCTGTGCTGTCGTACTTCAGCCTCCTTTTCTTCCCGACGGCGTTCTAATAGCCGTAACCCCATAGCCCACCACGCTTCTTTTTGTTTCCGGCGTCGTTACTTTTCGGATTCTTTTTCTTCCCTGCGACGTTGTTCTACTTAGTGACGTTGTCTCAGCCGCAACTTCATGACATCCAACATTTTCGCGAGTTTCTCCATATCGTCGTAATTGGTCCTCCCCTTATTTACTATTAAATATCTGGCCCTCTTCAGTCACTTATCCCGCTTTTCTGAAACCAATATCCTTACATTTTTGCTCTGAGTTCGATGATGAGTGACAGAAACTTGACCCCACTGCTTTGCCTATTGATTTTCTTGATTGAGATGACGGCACTATACTAACTGTTGGTGCTCTCCGTGCCGCTATATATACTAACATTCTGAAATTTTCCGTATTCAAATGGGTTCGGACGTTTCTGAAACCTCATATATATATATGTATATATATATATGTATATATATATATATATATATATACATCCCTATATCTATAAGTCCTCTCTAGGTAGCGCAGCAATAAGTCTTCCACCAGAAGGAGCGCGTATATTATAGTTTTGGTCGCGTATATGGCATATTTCACTTCCCCTCATCACGAAAATGCCGTAAAATATAAATAAAATAAATAAAATTACCATGCAAGTTGATATCTTTACGTCCTCCATCTAAACCACTATATTTGAGTCTTCCGGGTATATATTCGTAGACAAAATCACAGCTCTAAGTACTCCGCGTATATTCTGTTGATTATGAACTCCAGTGGATAGTTCTTCCGACAATGTTGCCAGTCTTTACTTCTTCCGTTGCATTACAAGAGGATATTCTAAGTGAGTTTCAACGTTTTATGCATCAAGCAGAATAAGAGGGAGACGATTAATTCATTTTCAATATCAGTATTATGTAAGGATTCCAATTCGAACATTTATTGCGCCATTAACTTTTTTGTGTATATAAATGACTTCATTTCAATTTTCATTACAATCAAAGTGTTCGTTTCGGATGTTATTATGGCTATCATTCCTTTCTCTGCTAATCAAAACACATATAATCTATTTTTGTTGTAAATATGTTTAAAATAATAATAAAAGGTTTTGCTATTCGAAGTTCATCGTAGAAAACGCTCAGGGCAATTGAAATGTTAAAAAAAAATATGAATAGGTACCTGAAAATGAAAAGAAAATCTCGAAAAACTCTGTGGTACATAGGGAGACGTGATAGTTGCTATTGTGTTTTTCTTCAACTCTGACGACCAATTTTCAGGGCCGTCATTCAGAAGGAAATAACTAACCTAATTATTATAAAATATTACCGGAACATCTCGAAATATCAAATTAATTTTAATTTCTCAGTATAAAGTGAACGTCGAAGATCCAAAAACAAAAACAAAAAATACAGGTCCGTATTTAAAAATTCAAACATGGGTGTGGCCCAATTCAGATGACACCCAAGTAGGAAATCCTAATATACAAAAAACTACAAAAAGATGTATATAACTTACAACATTATTGACCTATGTAAATATAACACATCAGCTCATTGTCAGGTCAGATCATATCAAATAAAGAATAACAAAAATACCGATGAACATCATGATGTGTTGCCTCTAATATACTTCCTCAATGATGACTTGAATTGCTTCATTGATTCAGATTCTTTCACAAATTGTGGTAGTTTATTGAACTCATTTGGGCCTTCGTGAAACACATTATTCATTCCAAATTTTGTATTAGTTTTATTGATGTAAAAATTGTTATTTCCTCTCGTATTGTAACCATAAACTTCATTATTCCTCAACAAAAACCTCTGAAAGTATTTGGGTAGCAATTCTTTATGCAGCTTAAATATAAAAGTCAAAGTCATAAATAATATACGTTCATCAACTGAAAACCAGTTTAGACACTCTAGCATCAATTTAATTGCTGTATAACGGCTACATCCCAATATCAATCGCAAACCCCGATTTTGAAGCTTTTGCAATTGTTCTATTTTATTTTTACCAAATAGAAGAAGTAATGTTGAACAATGATCAAAATGAGGTTGTATTAGACTTTTGAAAAGAATCACCATAGTACATAGACACTTTTCTACATATACGAGAGACGATGTCAATATCATACTTTTTGTTTTAATGACATTCAGTTAAAGTTTATTATTAAATAAATATGTTTCAATGTTACTTAAAGACCCATTCATTTCAACAATTGCCTGTTCCAAATTTTCATGTATACAATAAACCAATGTATCATCTGCAAAAAGAATAATACAGTGTGATCCAGAAATGTGGTTAATATCATTTAGATAAATAATAAAAAGCAATGGACCTAACACACAACCCTGAGGTATGCCACTCTCAATTACAAGTTCATCTGACAATTCATTCCCAAATCTGGTTTTTTGCCTTCTGCTGAATAAGTAACTTTGAATCCAATTGAATGCAATCCCTGATATTCCATAATACCTAATTTTTTCAAGTAAAATTGTTCAATGTACTGATTTCTATCAATTATATTCTTCCATTCAGTTTTTAAAAATTGTAGGGATGTTTCACCTGAGTGTCTAGCTCTAAAACCAGATTGGTTGCCTAGAAATAAATAGTTCATTGGTGTCAAAGTATTTAAGTAATTGATTATATACAGACAATTCTAAAACTTTTTCAAGAGTAGGAAGTGTATTTAATGGCGTAAAATTTTCGGCTTTAATCGAGTTGATTTTCGGTACAGGAACAACAGTGGAAACCTTAAATTGATCAGGAAAAACGCCGGTTCTAAGTGAAGTATTCATTAAATTTAATATTGCATAACCAGCAACATCAAAACTTCTTCTCAAGAAGTTATTATTTAGAAATTCAGCTTTATTAGTTTTGTTCAGAGAGAATATAATATTTTTGAATTCATTTATTGTCAAAGGCACGAATTCAGAGAAAGTATTTAATATAACAGGGTAGTCATGGGTCCACTGTTGTACATTTTGAAAAACTGATGTTATTTCATTTACACTATCTATAAAATATGAATTAAAATTATTAGCAATATCTAGTTCCTTATGCAGAATTATATTTTGATGACCAATCTCGAATTGGATACGGCTAAAAATATTTTGTTTTGGCTTAACAAGTTCTTCAAGACACCTCCACATTTCCTTACTATTATTTTTATTGTTATCAATGGTTTGTTTATAATATAATTTTCCTTTTTTTCTTAGTAGAACAACATATTGATTCCTTATGATCTTATAGACATTCCAACGTTCTTCTTTTTGACCACCCTCGCAATGCCTGAACATGAAATATGCATTATTACGCTCTCGTCTTTTTTCCTTAAGTTCATTATCAGAGTAGGGTACATAATTGCTTTTGAGATATACTGTTTTTTCAGGGACAATTTCATTAACAATTTTTGACACATTATCTATTAATTCATGTAGAATTTTATCAACATTAACAGAATTATTGTTCCAATTACAAGAGATTAATTGCATATTTATATTATGATACCCTTGATCTGAAAATTTTGTAAAAGTAATTGATTTTTCAGGCAATCGAACATGTTCAGTAGATAACTCTATGAATATAATGCAATGCTCAGAAATGTAAGGGTCATTCACATTTGCAGTAACATTATCATAGTTGGTAACAACATAATCAATTAAGGTTTCAGAATCACCACAACATCTAGTATACTCCTGAACAACTTGATCCAATCCATACATCAAATAGTGTTATTATCTTCTGCTCATAATATTCAGTACTGAAAAAATTGAAATTGAAATCACCTGCCAATAAACATCTTTTAAAGTCAGCAAAATATTCTTCTATTACGTCTTCTAGAGCAGGGGTTCTCAACCGGTGGGTCGCGACCCCCAGGGGGATCGCAGGACGGGTCTGGGGGGGGTCGCAAGATAGGTGATAAATGAAAAAAAACAGGCCATATATACCATATGAGCGGCGAATAATTGTTAAATAATTAGTACTCACTAACGTTTTTATATAGTTTTGAATAGTGTTTTTTTATGTTTTTTAAAACTAATTATTGCTGTCTTCTTGCATACAAAGGCATACTTTACGATGTTACAAGAAGGGGGTCGCCAAAATTCTCAACCTAAAAAGGGGGTCGCAGCGTTGAAAAGGTTGAGAACCCCTGTTCTAGAGCATCAATAAAAATAGCTTTACTGGAACTAGGAGACCTTTGAATACCCCCAACGTTAAATAGATCATTGCCAATTTTAATTTTCATAAGTAAACACCAATACACCATGTCGATTGTATAAGGTTTACTTGATTTAACTTCAACATCTTCTCTTACGAAAATTAAAACTCCACCCGTATATCGACTTGTGCTATTACATCTAAATATCTGGTACCTTTCAATATAAATTTCAGCATCGCCTATATCTTCAGTGATACATGTTTCACTCAGAACGATTACATTGAGGTTCATAAGAAATAATGTTCAGAAGAATATCAGCCTTGTGGGCTAAGAAACTACTAACATTTGAATATACATCAAAACTAGGAGACCTCAACCATTTTCGAATATTAGGCTCTACTTGTTTTTTTAATTAACAATTTTAGGAACAGAGTTCACATATTTTATAGTTTTAGAAGTATCTCCATTCTCTACCATCTCTTTGAGTTTATTCTTAACTTGCTTATAATATTCACTTTGAATCTTTGTTTGATCAAAAAACACCTTAACACTCCCAGGCATTTTATTCCTATTGAAAAAAACTTCAGTGATACATGTTTCACTCAGAACGATTACATAAGGTTTATAAGAAATAATGTTCAGAAGAATATCAGCCTTGTGGGCTAAGAAACTACTAACATTTGAATATACATCAAAACTAGGAGACCTCAACCATTTTCGAATATTAGGCTCTACTTGTTTTTTTAATTAACAATTTTAGGAACAGAGTTCACATATTTTATAGTTTTAGAAGTATCTCCATTCTCTACCATCTCTTTGAGTTTATTCTTAACTTGCTTATAATATTCACTTTGAATCTTTGTTTGATCAAAAAACACCTTAACACTCCCAGGCATTTTATTCCTATTGAAAAAAACTTTTTTTGCATCCTCTTCTGTATATGAGTTCATGGAAGGAAAGAATATCATATCTGATCTCATGCTACTAAAATTATATAACCGATACGAGTTCGATTTATATCTGTTTATTGAGTAAAGTAACGGTGGATAGATGTATCCTGAATTATATTCATTTTGAATCTCCCCCTCAGTTCGCGTGATAGTCTTTGAAACTTATATGGTGTTTCCTTCCATATGGAATTGATGAAGATAAAAACGAACTTTATTCCAAGAAAAGAATTTCGATATCAAAATTCAGCGTCGAAGTTTTTGAATCTTCAAATATCCTGTGACTTGAATTTTTGAAAATGTTTTTAATTACCTCTTTAACCTCTAAAATTATTATGTTATTACGAAAATGACACTTTTCACTCAACTCATTCAACATTATTATATTCGAAATTCTGTATTTCTGATAGAATTTTCACAGAACGAAACTTGAAGCCACCAACCATCGTTCTATCATGATTCGAATATAGTATATTATTCAAGGAGCATATGATGATGGCTATTATTCACGAGGTGAAGTTCACCTAAATCCTCGAGAGAATATGAGCCATTATACGCGAGTAAAATACTATACTTTATCCACGACTAAAAAAATTGTTGAAGTTTTTTTGTTGGAAAATTTTGTTAAATTACATCCACATTTTCAGAAATACTATTATTTAATTCTAACAAATATTTCATGCAATACTGTTGACAGATTTGAGGCAAATTTTTCGATATAACACGCACATTCATAGTCGCTGATAGCTCAGGGTAGATGCTCCTTGCCTTCTTATTTATATCTAGGTAAAGAACTGAATTGGAAATATTTGGTGGTTTACACGATAGAATTTTAAAAACCGATTGTTTGTAGCAAAATGATATAATATTATAGCTGAATGAAGGAAGGATTTGGCGGCATTGAATAATGACTTATTATTCACTAGTGAATAATGGGTAAAATTGAGGTCGAGCAAACAAACGTATAATGAGTAGTATATTATTCAATCGTCGGGGATGTATTGCATATGCGATCGAATATAGGGAAGCAACAAGAACAAGAGAATATAAGTCACTTCAAGTATTTTGATGTTTCTTTCAGAAATCAAGAATAATAATTCTTACTCTTTCAGATTGTGGTAGGTTATAAAACTCAAAAACTACGAAGGACATATTTATCCGCCATTACTTCATTTCAATTTTCATTTCAATCGAAGTGTTCGTTTAGGATGTTATTATTGCTATCATTTCTTTTTTCTGCCCATCAAAACACATATTATCTATTTTTGTTGTATATATGTTTCAGATAATAAAGGTTTTGCTATTCGAAGTTCATTGTAGAAAACGCTCAGGGCAATGGAAATGTTAAAAAATATGAATGGGTACCTGAAAATGAAAAAAAAAATCGAAAAACTCTAGAGTACATAGGGAGACGTGAAAGTTGCTATTGTGTTTTTATCCAACTCAGTCGACCAATTTCCAGGGCCGTAATTCAGAAGGGAATAATTAACCTAATTATTATGAAATATTACCAAAACTTCTCGAAATATCGAATTAATTTTAATTTTTCAGTATGAAGTGAAAGTCGACGATCCAAAAACAACAAAAAATACAGGTCCGTATTTGAAAATTCAAATATGGGGGTGGCCCAATTCAGATGACACCCCTTATAAAAGATTCATTGACATATTCTGATAGCCCACATCAAGTGCCAATACCAAAATGTGGACAGATTTTCAATATGTCTGCGAATAAAGATGATACAGGCAAAAACAAAATTTGTGATTTTTTGGTTTTGCCTGTTTATTTCCAGAACCAAAAGAGCTATAGTCGATTTTTTTCACATCATGGAATAGGTCTCTGAAATACGCAACTTTGCCACGATTCAACCGACACTCTATCTCTTATCGTTTACGAGATCCCCATGTACAGAAACGAATTTGGATAGCCCTGTATATTATGCATGCATCACGAACAAAAATGAATCGGAAGTTTCACATTTCATTGTTATGTTTTCTGCTTATGTTCACGACGTTTATCTTGAAAGATATATATTATTTTCACGTAGCATTCATCCACTATCAGACTTGTCTTATGTAACATGTTCGTTCATTTTTCTCATATTCTAATTGTGCTTCCTGGAACTCGAAGGTGCAAAATGATATATTTTGGACAGAGTGTCACACATAAATAATATTTTTATTGACTTAGCTACTTAAAATTAAAATAAAAGAACCTGTTATATCGATATGTGTAAATGATTCATAGAAATTAGAGTAATTCACTGAAAGGAAGGAATAGTCTTCGTGATTAATATAGACCCTTCCTTTTTATTATGTGAATGACTGAAACATCTATGATAAAAACTTCATTCTTCCCACGAAAAATATTGAGGTTCGTATATCTTATATGTTCGTAAGTAGTATATGGCAGACATATCTGTTTCCACTGGGATCACCTGTACATTTAGTGCTTTTTAATTCTTATGTGATTCTGCAGGTATTCCAATGTGAATAATCGCTTTTCAATATTTCGCAATTCTCATAATTCTCAATAATAACTGTTCATCATGCTCATTCGAAAATAGAAATCACTCAAAATATTCTTTCATTTGAAATTTTTCTTCAGGACATTCTAAGAACACTTTGTTATATCCTAAGAATTCAAACCAATGGATCGGCATGTATTTGTCTACAAAAAATGCTTCAATAAACTGGAAGTTGAATTAATTTTCAGAAGGCTGCCATGAAAAATATATTAACGGTGTAAATGGAACCTTTGGTGTGAGAGTTGAAACTATTTGTAGAGATAAATTACCCTAACATCAAAGTCAGTATCTTCAGAAGAAGACAATTAAGTATCAATTTCATCTTATTTTCAAGACGTACCTGTACTTTTCATTGTTTCTCAACCCTCCGGGGCCATTTGGAATACCTGTCGAAATTTTCCGTTTCCATATCAATTCCTTCTTGAATTACAATAAGATTAGTCCCGAAATACAATTTCAAAATATCCAATATTTCCCGATGATGAATAATGCTATCGAAACAATTGAAAATTCATGTTGTCATTAAATATTCTCTGAAAAGTTTCGAAGAATGAAAAGGATTCATTTCCAATTGAACCTGATACAAGAAAAAATATCTGAATGTAACAGGTTGAGAACAAACTTCTCAACGTCATTATGATGGGCCCCCATTTAAGGACCGCGTACCTTCACTCCAGTCGCATCACATCAATTCACGATCGGCACTGATTATTATTTATGAAATTCGATATTTTTGAATTTGAAATCGTTATTTCCCATTTCCAAACTACATAAGATATTAAACATGTTCGGAACATTTCAAGTGGTGTAATAGTATGAATAAATCTTTCAGTTTTATGTATACGAAATTTCAAATCATTTACCCAATCGCGGTGAACCAATGTGACGAAAAAAACCTTAACTAAGCAATGATTTAGTTATTTGGATCTTCCGCCTAAACCGTCCCTGTAACTGTTACCGTTTTCCAGAGATACCCATGCATTGAGTCAACTTTACTAACTCGGTATGATTCTCGAAAACGTTTCCCGATACCTAAATGAATTCAATATTCCCTAAATGTACCCGAAGCAGTATTGCCAAATCGTTGGAGGCCCTATCTACAGTGAATTGTAAATGACTAATACAGCGGAGGACGGATCCACTGTAGGACAGGAAAAGCATATACGCGTGATAGTATACGCCCAACAGCGACATCTCCCTCAGATATGGAGAAAACGGCAACTAAAACTATACGGAATAGCGAAAAACACGTTTTAGGTCATCCTTCTGAAATTTGTTCTGGTAATGTTTTATGAAGTCATGGACCGTTTAACATGTGAAGTGATAGGTCTTCCGTATACGGAGGACTCATCGCACCCGGAGGACCTATTAAATGCAAATGTACTATTATCGGAGGACCTATCTACTGTGGGATATATATATATATATATATATATATATATATATATATATATATATATATATATATATATATATAATGGTGTTACAAAAACTATTTGATGAATCGATCTGAAATTTTCACCTCATCTCCAGTATCTCCAAACTAATTGCTTCACCTGATTACAAAGACTGATTGGAATATTTTGTAATCGTTTCTATTCATTACATAATAAGCTAATTTAATCTTTTTCTGCTATCCTCTGAGCAACAAATCACCCTATCGGCTCTGAAAACATATAGTTTCGAATTCGTTTTGCTTCTCTATGCGTGTTATTTTAGAGTTCTGTTAAATATCGTTGCAACAAACAAGAAGTTGACGGTCACCTAAAAAAATACAAATCCATGTGAATTATACAAATTCACTTTAATTTGATAAGAAATACTCCAAACCGATTTGATTGTAGCTACTTCAAATATGTATCATACGGGGGTAATTCAAAATTTTCCAAAATAAGGGTTTCTGAAATAAGGGTACTTTACTCTTGAACGAAATTTATACATTTTGGCCTATCCTGTATGGTGACTGTCATAAAGCCATTTCAGGTACACTTGGTATAGTTTTGGAACATGCACCAACTTTTGTCAAGAATAAAATTTTCTGAGAAATCGATAATAAAAAAGTTTCCCATTTGTTGCAGACTTAGTGGACCACACTGTATAGCAACTGTTCTGACGAAAGCTTATTTTTCCATGATGAGAATACTTGATTTTATATTCACTGGTTAAGAGCGTTTTTGTCATGATAATCGTACATTTTATTGAAGATGTTTCAAAAGAATGTCTTTCTACTAATAAATTAATTCATACATATGTATACATGCACGCTATTCATTAATTGCGTATGCAACCCATGAGGAAATGCATAATTCATCACGGTCCATTGTGAACTACGTTATTAATATAATCGGTTTGTATACCTAGAATCATCAAACGCCCGACATTTGAATGCCAAAAGCGGATCTAGCCACAAATCATTTGTTCAAGGGTGATGCTCTCCTGTGTGCAATATCATCATACAATTTTCCGGTAATAGTAGTAGTATTTGCCACGGTTTGTATACCATTTTATTCAAAATGATTCCATGAAGAAATGATTATACGTAAGATCAATTTCAAAACATTTTGATCTTCAAGTGGACACATAAACCATATCGATTACGCTTCTACAATCACAAATAAGAAAATCACTCATATACTTATATCGGTTCGATTGCGACCGTGCTGGGTAACCGCACGTTGAAAGGTAAGGCCTCGTTGATCCATTGCTCGCACAAGTTTCGACTTCTGAGGGTTGACGTTCGTCAGCTGGTTAACAGAAACGAACAATTTTAGAACAGAATAACAACAATTTCAGTGTTTTCTGACGGTAAACGTTCGAAACGAATTCTATCAAAACACCAAAACTGACAACAATGCTTTCTTGCTTCGGTATCTCATCAACTTTTCATTGATTAAATTTTGCGGTCTGTAATTCGATAAAATGATGTGAAATGTAAGAATATTCATTATTCCACACCGGAAAACCAATTTTTTTTTTATATTCTGCATCAGTTCATGAGTCCCACAATCTAACAGCTTTCAAGAGAAGGAATGGATAAAAAGAATTTAGGGGGAAATGAGATGGGTTCGAAATCCTCTCTTGAATTATATTCTTTCAGTTGAGAGGCAGACGAGCCGTCGAAATTCTTTTCTATTCATTTGAATTTTCTTCAATAGCATATTGTTACCCACGTTATTGATATTACTATTATACCTTTTTCGTATATTAAAACCCGATGAAATGTGGTGCTTTGTATTCAGACTTTTTTCATTTAGTCTGAGAAGTGAAAATGCTCAGTTTGCTGAAAACGTTATTTTTACGGCTTCCTTTGCGATCTGTACACAGCATTGGGATGTTTTATGTTTTTAGTCCTCTTTGTACTCTAAAAAAAAATGTGTTTCAAAAATGAACTTTGCCATACGATTGTGTATTTACAAATCATAACAACCTTTTTCTCTCGCTGTCAGTTTGGGAATAGGATTGATGGAATACAACAAACTGATCCAACAGATGAGTGATGATAATCTCATTCTTGACAGGTTTGGCATTCAACGAGTGATAACATTTCTTTCTCAGACCAGACAAAAAAAACGTTGAAATATTCAAAATCAAAGGACAGGGGCATATAAATTCGTGTTTCTTGAATTTTGTAACGTTGTACGTCTCGCGGAAGGCAATAAATTCTATAGCTTGGCTAAGTATCCAGGCTCACATGGGAGTTGTGAGAATACCGCTTTCGGTGGGATAATCCTGATAGAGCTAACGAAGGTGAAACGATTGACAACATTCCAGAAGAGAACGATTTTTTTTTGATATCCCAAGAAAGAGGGGTACCTATATCGCCCACTTTTCTGCCTAATTTTCAGGAAAGGGGGAGTTCGTGAATAAACAAGACAAAAATGCATTTCTCTGAACAGGGGCAGCATGGGTTTTCCCAAATCCGTCTCCATTTTGGGATCAAACCAGGCGCGTATACAAGGAGGGATAAAGGGGGTAATTACCCCCCATGATCAGTCAGTCTCATAACATATTACAATATATATTGAAGAAATATAGGGAGATATAGAAAAATATAATGAGTGAATGAAAAATCAATCACAATTTTACTTCACCTATACTCCCTGTAACCCGGTAAGATCGCAGAATCCACTGATTACTAAAATTCAAAATCATTATCAAAATTATAGAATATCTCAGAAGATTATATAGTCTCTGGTATTTGGGGAGAAATTGATAAACCTCGATTTAAATTAATTATTCAATTTTTCTGTTGAATTATCTTGTGTTCAATAAGTATATACCTTTCATTCTACTCATATTGACATGTAGTATGATAAATACATGAACGAATATCATTATAACGGTTTATTTTTACTTCCTTTGACAAGGCAAATGTTACTTATCTCTTAAGTCTGAAGTTTATTTTCATCGAAAATTATTGTTTTCTCTACTTTCCTATTTTATTTATGAAAAAATGAAGATTGAACAAATCTGACGTTTTTATTACACAGTTTCCTAATAATTTAAGTCATTGTGAAAGGAAAGTTGTAAAAATGACAATATGTGTGAGGATTATATCCCTAACTGGGCGGATACAGACCTGCACGGATCTGCTTGGGTCTTGGGCGCGCATGACACGCCAACGTCGAACTAAGCAGTACTGAGCAGTTGAAAGTAAGACGGCTTGAAAGTTAGAGATTGAAATGTATTAATAAGGCTTTTGGCAAATAAACCAGTGTACATTTGTGTGTAGTTGTGTGACTATGAGTAAACCCCTACGTCCACCTAACATTTGTCAGAAGTGTGGAAAAATCAATTCACAAGTTTAGAGTGAGTGTTTTTGTGCTTGAACAAAATGGAACGCGACATTGCTAGGAGAGAGACGACACCTCCTCGGACACCTACAGAGACCTCGACTGAATTGCACGTATGTAAGACACCTCCCCTCACACTGGAGCAACAGGTTAGATTATTGCAAAAAGAATTGACCTCTATAAAAGGAAAATTAGAGGTAAGTGAACAATCATTTTCATGGGAAAATATTCCGAAGTTCAACCCATCGAACAAAGAAATTACAGTCAATACGTGGATCAGGCTGATAGAGGAAAGAGCATATTTTTGTCGGTGGGACGATGTTTCAACAACACAATTCGCGATAAATAAATTGGAGGGGAGAGCACGTAGCTGGTTTCTCAATACTGAACATATGTGTTCGAACTGGAAAAATCTGAAATTTTCATTACGCAATACTTTCGATATCGATCCAAAAGCAATCGGCGATCTTTTCAAAGATGCTGCAAACCACGGATCTTCTTGTGATATTTCATACGTTAAATATTTCACAAATAAAATAAATAAAATTGAAAAGTTGACGTGGAATATTTCAGAAGTAGATAAAATAAATATCGTTATATGTGGAATCGAGGATAACATTCTCAGACAAAACGCTCTCGCGAATAATTTTGAAAACCTGAGTGAATTATTGACATTTTTCAGAAGTCATGACCAGTCGAAATCGAGAATGGAAAAACCGGCAGTCAGTATGAGGTGTTTTCGTTGTAATGCATGGGGTCACAAAAAGGTGAACTGTCCTCTAGGTCGTGATAAAAAGCATGATCCAATTACTCATCGCCCCTTATCATTCATTTACAAATACTGCAACTTTTGTAAAAAACCGGGCCACAGTGATAGAGTGTGCAGAAAAAAGTTGAATACGGATGTGAAATCTATAAATACAATCGGTACCCATTTTCGAAATCTTTATTTCAAAGATGTATTTATCAAAGATATAAAATTCACCGGATTTATCGATACGGGAAGTGAATGTACAATCATAAAACAGAGTGTTGCAAAACGACTTAACTTTGAAAAAACGCCAGAAGTACATTTCATTAAATCTTTTTCACTCGATTTAATATCAGTTTGGAAAATACCAAAACATGACATACAAATTGACGGAGTTTCAGCGAGTGTTGAAGTGATGGTGGTGCCAGATTTCTACTGCATTTCTGATGTTTCGATTGGTCATTCATTCACTAGCCAAGCACATGTTATGTTCGTCAAAAATGGCACCGACATAAAATTTTTCCATGCAGGCGATATATCTCTCACTGATAACTTGAATTACGTGCAGCCCATCACGAAAGATATGATCGAATGCACGGATGATTCATCTGACTTGGTGGATTTACTGAATAAATTTAGAACGTGCATTGCTCTGAATCTTTCAGAAATAGGAAAAACAAATTGTGTCGAGATGAAAATCAAATTGCAGTCCACAAAACCAATAAGTTATAATAGACTTTCGGAAAATCAAAAATAGAAATTGAAAACAATTATCGAAGAACTACTACAAAATGATATTATTCGTGAATCTTCATCGTCTTATGCAAGCCCGATTGTGTTGGTGCCTAAACCAAATAATGAATATAGGTTATGTATAGACTATAGGAAACTCAATGCAATAACAGTGAAAGAAAAATTTCCTATTCCGCTCATTGAGGATCAAATTGATAAATTGAGAAATTTCAAAGTATTTACCACTCTAGATTTATTCTCAGGTTATTATCAAGTACCGGTTGCTCGAGACTCCATTGACAAGACCGCCTTCATCACCCCCGATGGAAAATATGAATATCTCAGAATGTGTTTCGGCCTATGTAATGCGCCATTTTATTTCCAACGAATGATGTCGAAAATTTTATCTGAAATAAAAAGTCCAAATATTTTTCCATACATAGACGATATAGTTATTCCCAGTAAAACAGTATCAGGAAACTTTGAATTGCTAGAACTAGTTCGTAAAGTTTTACAAAAATATAACCTAACCCTACAAATCACAAAATGCAAGTTTTTTCAAGAATCAATCACATATTTGGGAAAGAAAATTTCAGCTGAGGGCATCAGACCAATAGATAGCAAAGTCACGGCAGTGATGAATATTATTATTAAACCATTAACAATGTTATTGAGGAAACATGCAGTTTGGAGTTGGGGATCAGAACAGGATGAGGCAATAGAAAATATTAAAACACAACTGATAAACTGTCCTACATTGAAAATTTTCGATCCATTATTGAAAACAGAAGTTCATACGGATGCAAGTTCTATTGGGGTGGGAGCAATTTTGCTTCAGAAACACGAAGATGGATGGCATCCAGGTGCTTACTACAGTAAACAATGTACATTTGAAGAGAGTGAATATCATTCCTATGTATTGGAAACAATGGCGGTTGTTTTTGCGTTGAGACACTTCAGAGTTTATTTGTTGGGAACATTCTTCACTGTTTTCACCGACTGTGAAGCAATAAGAGCTTCATCAGAGAAAAAAGTTATTATTCCAAGAATAGCTCGTTGGTGGCTAGAAATCCAAGATTTCAATTTTGAGGTTAAATACCGGAAGGGACATAAAATGGCACACGTTGATTTTTTGAGCCGCAATCCAGTTGAAAACTTTGAAGAAGTTGCAAGTACCCTTAATATAATCAATATTGATGAAGCAGAATGGATCAAGGCGGTACAACTCCAGGATGACGAAATCCTGACAATCAAGAAAATCCTTGAATCGCAAGAAACACCCGAAAAAAAACTACTTTGATAACTACAAGTTGAAAAACGGTATTGTTTTCCGAAAAGTAAATAATGACATTCGCTGGTTGGTAACGAAAAATTCAAGATGGTTAATATGTCGACTAAATCACGATGAAGTCAGTCATCTAGGTTATGAAAATACATTGGAACGCATAAAACGAAACTACTACTTTCCAAAAATGGCAAAATTTGTAAAAAAATATGTGAGTGCGTGTTTGAGTTGTTTGTATATGAAAAATAAATCGGGACCAATACCAGTAGAATTACATCCAATACCAAAAGGAAAAGTTCCGTTCCAAACATTACATATGGACCACATAGGGCCATTTCTGAAATCCAAGAAACATAAAAATACACATATTTTGGTAATAGTTGATGGTTTCTCAAAATTCTGTTTTATTGAAGCCGTGAAAAACACCAAAGTGAAATATGTCATCGGAGTTATTGAGAATTTTATGTTCTTATTCGGAGTACCTGAAAGAATAATAACTGACAGGGGAGCATTTTTCACGTCGGAATCAATGAAATCATTCTGTAAAAAGTACAACATAAAGCATGTACTGAACTCTGTGGCCACACCGCGTGCTAACGGACAATGTGAACGATATAACCGCACCATTTCAGACTCGTTACGGTGTTTGAGCGTGAGTTAAAATGAAAATCGGTGGGACAAATATGTCAAAAAAGTTCAATTTGGTCTTAACACATCGATAAACAAAACAACCAGAGAGACACCTTACAAAATTTTAATGGGTTTAAATCCGCGACCTAAAGCTGATTCGATAATTTTAAATGAAATTTCGGAAAGTGTTAAACGATGTGATGTAACCAGTCTACGAAAACAAGTGGAAGCTAATATTTCTCCAGAACAGCTTGGAATGAAAGACCGATACGACAAGAAACGAATAAAACCAAAGAAATTCAACGTAGATACTTTGGTAATGGTTAAAGTTACCAACCAGAAGCAGACAGGAGAAAGCAAAAAACTCCAGCCGAAGTTCAAGGGTCCATTCCGAGTCGAAGCAGTGCTAGCGAACGACAGATATGTGGTAAAAGATTTGAGAGGATCTAGCAAGAGTTTAACAACAGTACCAGTAGAACATCTCAAACCTTGGGTTGTTCTCAACGATGACTTCAGCCAACCAATAGATTGAAAAACTCCTGAGGATGATTCATTGCCAATCTATTATTTTTTTTTGTTACAAACATTTTTTCTGTTCTCGACCCAAAATAGTTAGACATCTTGTTTGGAATCGACTTATTCTAAGTGTGGGTACGAAGTACGAAAAACATTTGGGGTGAAAAGCAAAATACAAAAAAAATAAAAAAAAAAACAAAAAAGTACAGAAGTACAAAAAAAATAAAAAAAAAACATGATACCTTTCATGTGAAATATTAGAAACTGAGATACAAATAAACAGGGATGCTTACGAATATGGGTGTTGTTAACGAAATAAATGAAACCATGATAATATCCGAAATACTCATGGAGCAGGAAATAATTTTCATCATGAACATTCATGAAAAAGTTTCAACTGAAAATCAGAAGCCTGATTTATGCTTACAAACAGAAGCCTGGTTTATGTTTCCAAATCAGAAGCCTGATTTATGTTTTCAAATCAGAAGCCTGCTTTATGGTTACAAATCAGAAGCCTGGTTTATGTTTCCAAATCAGAAGCCTGATTTATGTTTTCAAATCAGAAGCCTGCTTTATGCTTAAAAATCAGAAGCCTGGTTTATGTTTTCAAATCAGAAGCCTGATTTATGTTTCCAAATCAGGAGCCTGATTTATGTTTTAAAATCAGAAGCACTTGGTTTCCACGGCAGGTGTATGATATGACGTGATACTTATCATATCAGGAGCCTGATTTTTAGGATTGACATGTGAAATTTACCAGGTGACCTATGCATCCTGATGCCTGTAATTACATCACATATCACGAGGCTCGAGGGCGAGCTCCCGACAGGATGGCCGAATGTGAGGATTATATCCCTAACTGGGCGGATACAGACCTGCACGGATCTGCTTGGGTCTTGGGCGCGCATGACACGCCAACGTCGAACTAAGCAGTACTGAGCAGTTGAAAGTAAGACGGCTTGGAAGTTAGAGATTGAAATGTATTAATAAGGCTTTTGACAAATAAACCAGTGTACATTTGTGTGTAGTTGTGTGACTATGAGTAAACCCCTACGTCCACCTAACATTTGCATTTGTGTTCTGATAAAATGGTGGAAACGCATAATTTTCTCAGTGATTACCCCCCCTATATACTTGAGCTGTATACGCGCCTGGATCAAACCCTCTTCTTCCTGATCATAAACCAGGCACCCAGCTACCTGCGCCAACTCGCTCGCCGTATAATTTCTATTTTCATAACTTACTAAAATTGTCGATGGAATAATTCCGTAACAATACTGAACTGGTTTCAAGATACTATTAGTCTGAGTCAACATTGTCAGATTAAAACATTTGCTTATGTTTCTTTTTCATAATACAGTATTTTCAGTTAGAACAGTCAGTCAGTTCGCCTCCTTATTTATCACTTGGAATCATTGATCACGCTTTCTAATGCTATTATCGGAAAATAGGAACATTTGCAAGTTGGTCGAGCGTGTTTCCTGCCTTCTAGATGAAATGATGTGGTAATAGACTTGAACTTAGTGTTCGAAGTAGGCGGCGACAGGTGCTAAAACAGACGCCAAACGATAATTATAAACGTAGACGCACTTACTGTACTGTGATCGAAGTCGATTTTATTTGCAGACAAGTTTAAATTGATCCAAGGTGTTGTTTTTTTTCGTCTATACTTGAAGGGAATTGGGTCAGTTACAGAAACGAACTGGAATGATTTCAAATTCAACATCAATACGGAATTCAAGTGTCTTTCTGACCACTGTAAAAGACCGGTCAGAACTATCAACAGATTGAAAATTTGCGAATAATAGTAATAATTCCTCATCACTTCTTTGGAATATACATCAATTAGCAAGAGTTGAGCCAGTATGGAAAAAGTGTGAGAACACTTTTAATATTCCCAGTGTACAACAAAATACAAAGTTATATATCGTGTTGCCAAGTGAGAAAAAATTAACGATAAGTGGTTATTTGCTTACGGAAACAAAGACCAATGAGATGTGACTTAACTTGAGATTGAAAAATAAATAAAAAGATAAAGAAGTTTTAAATTCAAGTAATAGTTATCGATATTTATTTTTTGATGGCAAAAGATCGATGTTTCAAAACATCGATGAAGAAGTGAGAGATTTCCTTTATCGTGTTAATATCCGTATTGTTGAGTACCTCACAAAATCCATCGATGCCCCCAATGCTCAATGCTCTTAATGAATGGTCCTCTGATGCTTTCATATAACCCGCATTTGAATACCACTTGTTTAAAAGTCTCTAGGTCCATGGCATTACACATGGTACTAGCTCAATTGCATATGGAATAGAGTTGAAAAAAAATGATCGTCTTCTGGAGCAGAGACGAATTTGACAAAGTAATCTAATTAATTTTATCGGGAGGTTGCTAAAAAGGTAATCGGCTGTCTCAGGACGTATAGTAAAATGTTTCTAGAGGAGAGGATATTCAGATGTTCCCAATTTCTCAAGATATTCGTTGTAGAGTATAGACCGATATTCAGTTAAGATATTGTTGATATTCGATTTTAAACTCCGGATCGTCAGGTTATTCCATAACTCCAGTTTATCCACTTTAGTAAAAATGTGCTTTGTCTGAAGAACCCAATTTGAGCGCTGTTCATTGTGATTTTGGAATATGAGAAGTTGGTCGAAGACAATCCGGGAAAATCTTTCATTGTTTATAGAAAGAATTCCCAGTATCCAGTTGAGGCATTGTTTGACAATAAAAAATTCAAGTTTGACAGTTCCGGTTTCGAGCCGTAGTGTTTTTTCGGAAGTAAAAATAGTCTTCTGGTAAAACCAACCTGATTTTTTTCTAGTATATCACGATATCGAAGGCCTCATGAAGGTATGCAGCTCGGTATGCTGTTAGTGAATTGAGGATCATGGAGTTGTACAGAGTCATTCTCGAATTTCATAAAGTTATTTTGGACTGCGATAAAATGAACATAACAGCGCCTATAGTATGTTTAGCTTTCGAGGAAGCGATATCCGCTTGATCCCGAAAGACAGAAGATGATTTAAAGAAATCCCAAAATAAGTATACTTATATATTTCTTGTCATTTGCATTTCGTTGTTGTTGAAGAGGAATGTATGACCTTGAGGTAGTTTATAATTTTGCCTTGAAAAACACATTATTTTTGTTTTGGAGTTATGTAATGTGAGCCGATTTTCATTAGCGAATTCGATTTGCGAACAATGAGTTCAAAGCCAGGCCTGCTATTCTCAACCATTCGCAAATAGAACATTCGCAAATATGGTCCCATTTCAAAATTACAACTGTAAAGTGCTAGCTATGACCGAACAATAGAATTAATGGTCTACTACGAACCTAGGCTTCTTGGGCGAAGGGCCAAGGATATATTCTAAGTCTTGCTCCACTACACAGTTGATTGGTGGAAAGTTCATTTTCCGTAACACAGAAATCCTTCAGCAAGCATGAATGCATACCTAGCCTTTTAATGAAACTGGATGACGAACATTATATAATTACACAAGGCGGATCACCCTCCCCTCTCACCTAACTGATTAAATCAAACGAGACCGGTGATCATAGGTCAGAGTTGAGTCAGTCGTTTCATTACTGAAAAAGTGTAGGGTCTGAGAGCTAAGACCATTTTAAATAGAATACAGTTCGGTCATGTAAATGAAAAGCATTGAATCAGATCATAAAGTCAAACCCTCATATCTTAGAAATAGATTACATAACCTATGGTTGAATAGATAGAATAACAGTACTTGATTTCAAGATACTATATAATGTTTTCCACTTCCATAACTGAACTGTATAATAGTAACATAATGGTCTTAGGTGATACCGAAATATATCTCACTCCTATAGGCTGTGATAGCTAGCTAAGCGTATCATCATTGGCGTTGTGAAAATGACGCTGTGCATTGTTAGAATTGAAATAAATTGAATTAACGTTTTCCAGTTGTGAATTCCCTAAAAATTAAGGAACATATTTTTAATTTTCACCGTTTTCTATTGAGACATGGTTTGAATGAAAGTCTTGAATGATGATTACTCTAATTTTAGTTGAAAAAAAGAATAGAATTATTAAAGGAAGTCGATGATCCAGATAAGTGAATAAATCATAATTTCACACGAAGTGTTTGAGGTAATAGCCTTGTTGGTGCTTTTGTACAGAATCTGAACACATTTCGGTTTATCTTAAAATATAAGTTGATTAACGTATTTGGGGAACCACTCCGACCAGCTAATGAGAAAGGGAGTTTTACTTAATAATCTTTTAGCTGAATTCCCTCGGGATGATTGTTCCAGAAAAAAACGTTAAGTTCCCCCAGAAAAAAAAAACGGTATGTTATGACAATTTGTCCAAATACCAACATCTGATAGCCTTAAATTCACAAACACAAAATTTTCATACATTTTCGCGACAGATCGATTTCTGTTTTCAAAGAAAAACCTTTTGATATAGGATTGACAGCAACCTTTTCGAAAAACCTGAATATATTAGGTTGTTGAATGATGACTCATTTGAAAAGAAGTTTTATTCCGAATACAATCGTGCGAAAAACTCGGTCATTAGATTTGAAGTTATTAGTTTCTGAAATCTACAGAAAAAAATCAACCCCCTCCCCCACATATTTATCAACAACTAAGAATGAGCCACTAGGGACAAAAATTTGACTTCAAGTGGATGAAACAACACTCGAGAGCAGGAATGACATACAAAGAAAAGATTGACAGTTATGGAACTATTTACAGTACCACGAATGTGTCGCATGAATCACTTTTTTTTTAATAATAACATGTCGTCACTACGTTGATACAGTTGACGCGGTGATTACAACAAAAGCCCGACAGAATGTTGATTTGAACCTCATACTGTATATAATTGTATTTTTATTAGCACTGGCCGATCAGAACAAGCCGAATGGAAGAAAATATTCTCTAACTCTATATTCATTCTGGTTGATCTTTTACCAGTCATTAGCGATGTTGAATTTTGGGTTCGAAGTTAGCAAGAAAATTACTCGGTATAATTGCGAATATTCCAACCACAATTCCCGGCAAACTTGGGGTCGGTTTTCGGCCATGCTGCGCCAGAAGTTAGATGCAACTTCACACAAACACACGGAGCAAAGATAATCTCCCTTTGGACTCAAATGAGTTGTGAGATGAGTTGGCTAAAGCGATGCATCTATTCGATGTCTACCATTGAATAGTTTGCTATCTTAACGCATGAATTCACTGAACAGCTATAACTGAACAAATTTTGAAGAATCATCATTTTCTCATATCTACAGTAACGGTAGGACTATGGCAACGTAAGTAGTTATTTTCAAATAGAAATAGTTGTTGGCATTTCAAACCTTCAGTTTGTGTTGTGTTGAAAATTGACAGAAATACGCTGTCTGCACTAGTTTTGCCAAAAGAATTAGAGATATGTCAATTATTTGTACGTACTGCTTATGATTGATGGATTGTTTTATTGTACAATAGATCGGTATTGATTGCATTGAAAATTGACAGAGAGGATAAAGATTCCATCTGTTATACAACAGTATATTTTGTATATATGTAAACATTGTTTTTGAAACAACTCACCTACTTTCAGAATACATCCAATTGGTTATATTCCTGTTATTGTCTTTACAAATTGAACTGAATACTTTTCAATTTTTTTCCAAACGATTTTCGTTTCATTCATATTGTCATCAAATTTTTTTGATAATGAATTAACGAATTTGTCACACCGTTGCCTCTGGCCTGTCCCCTAATTTCAATCTAATGAGTTGATCAGTACGATCTATGTCACGTAGTATTTCGCGCCTCGGCATTTGTATGAAAACTTGTAAATTCACATCAATAAATCTTATTGCTTCCTTTTCCTCAGTGTTTCATAACGAATGAACCATTCTGCTGTCGATGAATGATTTCATATGGCCTGTGAACAAGAATATGGTAAGGGTGTTACGACCCATTTGGCGAAATTTCAGGATGTCTATAAAAAACTCTTAAACTGAATACCAATGCTCGACCTAGGTAGAAGATCTAAAATATGAAAGTGTAGATCCATTCACTGATGTAATACTGACTAATGTGAAGAAACATGGGCTTTCTCCTCATTTCAACAATTGAATTTTAAATGCCAATAAGAAATAAATATTCATCTTCGAAAAAGAAAATACAAAATATTTTTGAGTTGTGATTATTTTTTGAAAGATGCTTCAACACTTTTCCGGAATCTTTTATAATAATAATAATAATGTTTATTAACGTTGTTACAATCATTTGATATAAACATCCTAGTATAATATAAATTGGTCAATGAACTAGATTAGTCACGAAAGCTGTTTCCAGCTTGTATGTGACATAATATAATGAAAGTTCCGTTAAGTATCAAAAGAAAAAAAGCACATAAGCTGTTTTCAGCTAGTGTGTAGTATAATATAGTACAGTAAAAGTTTCTAAAATAGTTATGTCATTGTACTAAAAAACTGGATATAAAATAGATAAAAGAAATGAGTAAAATAGTCGATTATACTTATTATCTGTAAAAACAGACCCACTGGGACTATTTACGAACAATACATGGGTTGTCTAGTTCCAGCCTTGTCGCTCGTAAACGCAAAATAATATGACGGGTCGAAGAAAGAACGTCATTTTCCAGGAAATCTCAGCTCGCGTAGAAAATTCGATACACATCATCGAGATAAGTCCGGAAGATTCTCCATAGGCGTACGCAGGTATAAATAGGGAGATACTTCATCGCGACGGCAGTTTTTATCAGAGAGTTTTAGTACAGAGCGTTGGATAGTTCAGCTGAGCAATTGAAGTGATTGTATTGTATTGTGATAAGGTGTTTCGATGAAAGTAGTTCAGTGGTGTTTGGAGTTTTGATAAACGAACCCAAGGAAATATCGTGACAACACATTCCCTCGAAATAATAACATAATCGAGGGGTTGACCACTGAGGAAAAGGTACCATTCCCTAACGGACCGACGACGACCGGAGTCTACAAAATGTCAATAAGAAATATCGATAAAAAAAACAAATGACGGAAAAGATGGGAAGGGAATTCGAGGAAACCCGACAAAATATGAAAGATATATTCGAACTCGCACAAAAGTTTTTGAGATTTCGAGTGGAACATAAACTTTAGACTTTTAAGTAGACCATGTCATGATTATGACCCAATCTGAATAATTTCGGATTTTACATATCAAAACTTTCCACATTTTCATTGAGGCTGGTATTTATTATATCGAAAACAAAATAAATCATCTACATAATGCAAGTCACAATCGTAAAATAAAGGAAACGGATCGTCTGATTCCACTCAGGTTTGTTTTATTAGCATCATTTTTCCTGAAGATTTTTCCTTATAGAATCAAGTTCTGAATCCGTTAGAATAAATAAATATCGAAAAAATACAATTTGTCATTGAAAAAAATACAGTATTTTATGGTCTATTGAGTAAGTTCTATTATTTTCAACCGCTAAATGATCACGGGATACTCAATCTGTCGAGAAAATCCTTTTTATACGTTTTTGTCATCGCTTGTATAGCGAAAATAAACTGTTTACTAAAAACGTATATTCCATAATATTAAAAATTATTGATAATCCTTCAACATTACCTACTAGGAAAATAAAAAAATATTTTTCACTGGTGTGTTCGCCCTGTAAAAACTCGAATGAGAAAAGTTGACACTGTACCACAATATATCCGATCATCTTTTCATGATAAACCGATAAATTATATAAAACTGTCCAAATAACATATTGGAGCTGCAAAGAAATTTCAGAAATCATACAAAGACTGCAGTTATTGACTATATAACTCATAATGTATAACGCGAGCTATTACCGTCTTATTTCAATTTCGGTAACCGCTGGCAACAATATGACAACCTGTGTTTTGTCTGCCAATTATGATCTAGTCTCTCTTCCACAATCAAGGGTGTCCCTTCTTCTTGTAGAGTGAAATTTCAAGACACGTCATTTTTGAAATATTGAGGAAAATAATGGCAGTCGTAGAGGTTGACCCCAAAAACAAACACACAAACTACGACACAAAGTTTTTTTGGGCTTTTTCACATGGCCAATTCATATATATTCGAATCAGAATGAGGTTCTATTCCATTGAAAGAAGTTATCGGATTATTCGAAAAAACTACCCCCAATCACACCCCTCTCGAGGCCGCACAACCTATAAAACTAAGTTTTTTGGGTTGTTTCACATGCCTTATTTATATATTCGAATCAGAATGGGGTAATATTTCACTAAAAGAAGTTATTGACTTCCAGGGACATATCAGATTATGTCTATCAGATCGTAAAGATTGTTGTCATCAGGCTTATTTTTTGATAACAAAATGTATTTCAAATTGGAAATTCGCCACAAACTCTTTCAAAACAAAGGTCCTTACTTTCTTCGTCCAGTGGAAGTGGATTACTTCACAACGGTGTTTTGTTTTTGAATTATGATTTTAGGTACCTATATAAATATTGAAATTTTACTGTATGCTTTTTTTATTGCGCGAATAAATTGAAGTTACCTTATAATAATTCCTATAGTTTCTTTATAAATTTTTCAGAATTCCCCGGAATTCCCTCGGAATTCCCCGGAATTCCTATGAATTGTACACCGGAATTCCCATGTGGTCAACCCCTCGAACATAATGCATCACAATTTTGTACATCCAAAATTATACTCGTCCTGTATGAATCCCTTATCAGTGGATCATAACCATATATTTGTCATCTATATTTACTACCACAAATATAGAACAAATTCCTCATTGCATTTCAACACATGGATCTTAAAATCACATGTATTGTAATTGAAAATGAAAATTCGTGAATATTAACTTTTGCGCAAGTCTGTGGCTCCCTATGTTTTCCTAGAATGTTTTGTCTATCTGTACTCTTGTACTGAATTTATTATTGATATTTCAAGCATTGGTAGATTCAAATTGTTGCATTATGGATGAAAGAGTTTCCCATTTCACGTCAATATGCTGAATATATGCCACTTTCTGGATGTGATATATTCATTGTTGACATAAATATAGGAATTATTCTGTCGCTGAATTAAAATACTAAATGATTTAGATATATTTTGGTCACATATGGGAAATATGAACAACTCGACAATATAAATATGACATCAATATTAATCTCTTAGCTGTATGCCGGTGTATTTGAGATTTTTTGGCTTGAAGCCATCAAACCACAAAAACTAACAACGCTATTCACTTCAAGTATAGTGACAGTAAGATAATGCATGGAATTCCTTAGCTTTCTTTGCTTGAATACAACGAATAGCATTCAATTCGATATCAGGTAATTTCATTGACTTCGCCGTGAAACAAAATATTACGTTCATCATGAACAATTTTGCATGGTTAATTCAAATCACGGCGTGAAAAAGAAAAACCAAGCAGTTATCGAATTGGAAATTTCTTCTCATCTGCAATCGTTAATCATTTCAAAATGACTTCCAAATGAATCTTTCTCCTACGAACTGCAACTCTCAGAAGTTGAAACCTGTTCCGGTTATGGAGCAAGAAGGTCTTACCTTTTCACGTGCGATCACAAGGACAATCAATGATATCAAGTGTAACTTTAAGTACTGCTGCCACCAATGAAAGTTAACGTGTGTATGTTTTACTAGGAGCAAAAATGATGTTTTGAGTTACTAGCGTGGAGCCTAAAAGACCATCCAATGTAGTCAGTCAAATGAGATCTCTATTGAACAATTTGAAATTTTTGAAAACTTCAAGACATCATCAGAGAAGTACAACGGAAGTCGGAAATATTTGAATTTGGCCAATTTACTGAATTCAGAGGCAGTGAATTCGATTCGTTTATCATTCCACATAAATCTTATGACTTGTTTGACGTAAATATTCGTAAGTAAGTACGTATCAACAAAAAGTTTTATGGAAAGTAGTATTTTGGTATAGGGACGTTCAACCAAAAACGACATGGAAAAAGCATACCGATAGACGGATAATTAATAAAAAATCTAAGAACCTCCCATTAAAGTGATGAAATCTGAGATGTTCCCTATCTGAGAACCATTCTGAAATAAAAAATATCACAGTTTCCTAGACGATTCTCACTAACAATGGGTTAATTCCCGAAACGACTTTTTGGTATATTCCAGCGCCGTTGAAGAACATTTATTTTTTTACTCGAATCAGCAAGTCCAAGATTTTGCCTGAAAAATTTTGGCATAATCGAACCGGCTTCTATATTTAAACAAACTCTATATCTAGACTACCGCTCGGTAGGTGTCGTTCAACTTTAGTCTCTTCGTCATATCTAGCAGAGAAGACAGTACATAATTGAAATCATTTTCAAATAAGTAGGCTAGCACTGGGTGTGTGTCATATCACTTCATCAAAATATCATAAGTTTCGAGAGAAGGAGTGATTTCTGCTAGCCTTCGATGTTTGGAATCAATATTGTTACGATTTGTCCCTTGTAGTCGGAGACTCTATCACTTCATAAGTTTTTATCACCAATTTTTCTCTCTTGGGTGTGTGGTTGTTTGCTACCTCTTGGGCCCCTCCCTTGGAAAATCTCAATTCTGACACCACTGTTACGATATATCGCTGGGTTCGTCGATTAAAACACCAAACAAAACTAAACTCCTTTTATAATAACTCTCTATCATAATACAATACAACACAATGACTTAAATCGCTCTGATAACTTTCCAATGTTCGCCACTAAACTCTCTGTACTAAAAATTCTCCTTCCGCACAAAGCTCTGCTCCACTTAGATCTCAATAACTCGTCACTTAGCTCTGAATAAAACTGCCGAATCACTAACTTTCTGTAATACCAATTCTCTTCTTCGCCGCGATGTCCTGTTTGCTTATATACTTGCGTCTCTATCGAGAATCCTCCAGAGAAGCCCCGATGACGTGTCTCGAATTCTCCAGGCGGCTATACGGGTTCTTGGAAAATGACGTTCGCTACGGCGAGATCCCTCGCCTTGCGTTTACGATTTCGTCAGGGCCGGCGCTAGGACGTTACAATATTATCAGATAAATTCGTTGTTGAGTGTAGGGTAACTATAATAAATGGAACAAGCAACATTGTTTTATAATTTCATGGTGCTGCAACAGTTGTATTCTGTTGGTATCTTAGAATTACTTCAAAATGATAATTGCTTATATTGGACGTGCCATTAACACAATGCAGTTGTTGGCAATGAAAGTGTTTTTTTAATTTGTCATAGAAACTTTCATGAAATAAAATTAAAAAACCTGCTTAAAATAGTAACGAAATTATCACAGAAACTTTCTTACAACCAATTGAATGCACTTTTCTGTGAGGTTTTCATTATCTTCTTCTTCCTGTAGCTTTCATGACATTATTTCGTTGGAATGCTCCCTGACACAATTTTGTTTTTATCACCATATTGTCACCTTGATGATAATTTTCCTAGTTATTCTACAGTTTGTCATAATTACTATAATTCCTTAACGATAAAATAACTGATATAAAATCAAATTGATTCCGCTAATATTAATTTACTGTCTGCAAGAATAAAAAATGCAGCATTTAAGAGGAACCAGCTGACATAGATTTTTAGAGGTGGTGTAATAGTACAAATTTGTCAGGTATATTTCAATAGCGTACCCAATAATGCCGAAAAAATAAAATACTTCGAACTCTCCCACGTGACCTAGTGCTTTCATTTTTTCTTGATGAAAAAAAATTGAAGATAAAATATATCCCCTCAAACCACTACTTCAAAACTTTTTTGAAATTCACCCTTTACAATCGATGGAAAAAGTTTCTTAGCCAAACCATCATAGATAGTAGTGTTTCTTGAAAGCTTTAAGTATGTGGGTAATATAGTAGCTGGAATGCTTTAAAATGCTTGCTATTGATAGCAAATTAATTTATAGATTTTTATCACCTATAGTGACATTTACAGCTAAAAAGTACATAAATTTTATGAGATTATATTATTCAGAAGAAACTGAGTTAAGTTTGAAACTAGAAAATTAATAAGTCAACACAATGAATTTTTCTATAATTATTAAATCTTTCCAAAAACCTTAATGAATGAGTGGCACACTTAAATTTTTTTAATAATATGCTAAGTATATATTTGTCAATAAAATTTCATTCGCAGTAAAAATATAAATCTTTGAAGTACAACTGATGTCTTCAACGGTTTCATACATACGAAAGTAAAATTTTAAAAATTGCTTCAACCATTCTATTTGTTAGTCTTTGAATATAGTTGGTGATATTATTATATTCTCCTAGTGTCCAACACAAAATAACTTCTCGCGCCTTCAAGAAAACATTTTAAATACTTTTTTGTTTTTGAATAATTTATTAGTATCGCTTGGATATGTTGCACAAGTGTAGTAAGAGGAGTCTTAAAACTTCTTTTTGATGGTGTTAGAAAAATTCTAAAGCAACTGCCGAAATGTTCATAAAACTGTTTTGTAGTATTTGTAAAAGGCCTTACAAAATATTGATAAAGACTATAATGTTTTATAAATAAATGTTTTATAAAGCGGTACCAATTTCCTACTCATAGCTGTTTTATAAACACATTGAAAATATTTCTGAGAAAAATGCAGTTTTATAATCTGTTCCTCCGAAAAATTTTAGCAACTATCATAAAATATGAAATTGCTAGTGCTAGTTGGGGGTGCTAATAGAGTTCTGACAGCTTGACGTAAATGTTAGATTTGTTACTTTTATAAATTTTTCTGCTTTTTTCCAAAAACATTTCGAAAACTAATGATTAATTCCTGATACTACCAGATTGTTTAACAATGATATGTATTTTATGGATTGACAAAAAGCAAATATCTTCTTAGAACTGTAAGGTACTCCCTATAAATAGAGAACACTCGTCAAATATTCCATCCTCATATCTATAACATGATGAATTGAACAATTGAAAGTTTCATAATTGAGCTGGCCGAGAAAATCAAACATTAGCGATATTCACTGAAGTTGTCTGAAATTTTGGGGGTCTAACCTGGATGGGTCGTGATTCATGTCACTTCACCTTCATCTCCGATTAGAAACCAGTGATACGAAATTTGTGACAATAAATCCGACCTTTTGAGTTTCTGAGAATAATCATATTGGAATCGAGGAGTGGCCACCGAGTATTGTAAAATTTAGACCATCACCTTTATCTCTTTCATCTTGATCTTCCCGATTAATGTCAATATTAAATCATTCATGTCCAACGTAACCATAAATAAGGAATTCATTCAACGATAACGAGGTATTTGCAGTAAACACAGCTGTAAGTCATTTGCTGTCAACTTCATTCTTGATGATGCGGCGATCACTGAGGGATAATACTATGGACCGTTTGCCAGATGAAATGGAAATGACGATATCTCTGCATAAAAACAATCTTTAGTGAGATGATTAATATCGAAATTTGTTGCATTCTGATTTCTCTGGGTGAGTTCGGAATTAATTATTTTCACATATGGTCTAAATTCATTTCTTGTCTGAAATTTTCGAACCGACGTCATAAATATAGCATTATGATGTGCAGTCTTCCACAATGATTCGATCTGTTTGTATATCAAAGTCATCGATTCCTAATTCTCGTTCACCGCCAGTGGCCTCCCTCAATGATACTTCTTTGTTCTCAATTTCTTGCTATTCCACAAATCCTGAATCGATGGATAACCACTTTATCACCATCGAGTATGTCTTCTGAACGCCAGTTTCAGTGTCGCCACCTCTTTCAGTTACTGTGCAACTCTTGCTCTTACCCGTACATAGCTAGAGATCAAGTGGCATTTCAACGTTTCGCGTATCTGAGAAGCATATCAACTTACTCATTAGAAAAATTCATGCTGACTACCTCACAAATTTACACGAAATAAATTATTATTCATGATCCACAAGGCTCAGATACGACCTGTCATGGAATACATGCTCTTGCGAATTGTTATCAATCGTTCCCCCCTTGGCAATATCTACACAGATGACCCGACGAGTTCAGAATTCCCCCCTTTGTTGTGAATTTGAAAACCTGTCGAACCTCTCTTGCTCAAAAATCTTTTTGCAATAGAACAGCTGAGCTGTGGAACTCCTTGCCAAAAGAGGTTTTTCCTGAGGCTTTCAAACTCCAGAAATTCAAAGTAAATGTTAATTCCTCGGTTAATTCGTATCTCCTGTCCCTTGATTCACGCGGTGTTCTTTGATCATTACAGGGCTCCCCTTTAGTGTGGATCTACATAAAAAAAATAAAAAAAAAACTTGTCAATAAATTTGACAATTTGTTTTCCTGGTAATTAAAGCTCTTTGAAAAAATCCATTCATTTCGTTACTCTCAGAATTTTTTCTTTAAGATTTCTATATGCCAGAAAACATCAGAAACAAACGTTTATGTTCCATCCAAAAATTGGCTTCTGAACAGTTCTTCCATATTTATACAAAAACCCTGAAATGCATCGGCGTTCATGTCTACTTGCATATTTTCAAAAATTGTATGGCGTTGATGTATCTTTGAGATGCAGGTTTTTGGTTTCTACCTTTTCCAGACTACACTAATGGAAATTGTTTCACCAAATATTGACGATGATTGGCGGAAAAAACGTTAAGAGGTATGGTACATATATTGTAACTAAAAGCTGAATCTGTTGAAACATTGGCTACTGAATTTGATGAAAAATATTGGAGGCCCATATTTAAAAAATAAAGTTGACGATGGAATTTAATGAACGGAACTTCGCATTGAAAATAGGTCTATATCAGATTATGAAAGATATGAAAGAGTATTGAGAGTACCCTTGACTTTTTACAGTGATTTTGATTCTAATGATTTCCAGATCTCTTTTTTGTGAATATCGATGCAAGTTAATTAACAATTTTTGGAGATCTTCCTGTCTTTTGAAAATTGCTAGCGACTGCAAGAAGTTAACGAGTCAGCGTTGCTTACATATAGTTGTTCTGTTACATAGTTACCTTGTGCGAGCCAATATTTTTGAGAACCTCTTTCTCAGATATTCTCATGTACATTTTCTAATTATTACTCAAAATCAACATTGAATCAAATTGTCACTAGAATAGCACCAGAAATGACAAAAAAAACGAATATATTTTCAATCATCAGTGAAAACAGGCAATAAGAGATATTCATCAATAATTTTCAAGAATAAAATAAAATAACGCTCTTAACAAATTTCAAAATGTGGTTCTCGGTGGTGTAAAGGTCAGCACACCCGCCTATCAAGCGGAAGACCGGGGTTTCATTCTCGTTAATCCATTGCTCGCACAAGTTCCGACTCCTGTGGGTTGACGTTCGTCAGCTGCCTAACGAAGAAAAAAAAGCTCAAAATCAAACCTAACATTCTTATGTGTACAAAGATCATTATATCGTGAAAAATTAAATTGACCTCTCTGGAGCATTTAGTCATAATTTTTCAAAGAATCGATTACGATTTCAATACGTCTCCTAAATTCATCTCCTATATTCACTGGCCTACAGTACACAAGGATTTTCAACGGTCCCCAAAAAAGTATTTCATCGAGGTCATGTTAGGGGGTCGAGCTGGCCAATTTGTGGGTGCATCATTGCCTCTATCTATCCATCTATTTCAGTTCTGCTCATGCTTGTTTATTGTGCGAATTAGTTATGCCACTCCATGTGAAACAGGCCTCATCTGTGAAAGAAATCCTTCGTCTGAAGTTCCTATCTTGATTTCTGTGTTCTTTAAGAAACCGGCAGAAAGCTAGAGGTGGTTCAAAATCATGGTCCTGTTTTCGTTGAATATGAAATTGGTGCAGTAGTCGTTTGTTCTATTAACACTCTGCTTACCCCTAGCTCTAGGGCCAATCGTCTGCTGCTGTGTTTTGTATATTTTCAATCCGATTCAGAATATCGTCCTCAACTTCTGGATTTCTTACCGTACGTACACGACAATAATGACTAGAAACAAGCGCAAACTTACCCATTCCATATAGAAGTCTTTCAACGGCTGCGGAGGTTCAACGGTTTGGTAGGTGAAGATTTGGAAATATTCCTCTTTCTTCATCAAAACCCCACTCCTCCTCAATATCCAAATCCCCACTCAGTTTCGAAAAATGAAATATTTTCACTTCATCACACATTTTTCTAAGTACACTGCAATGTCGCTCATCGGGGCCAGTCTTTTATTGTTCAAAATGCCGCCAATATTCCATCGAGTAATCCAAACATTGCCTATACACAACTGAGATTTATGAAATGCCTAGTGTTGGTATGCCAAAAGCATTGAAGAACGCAATCAAAATGTACATACAGTCTACGTATACATATTTTCAACCTCTACGTAGGTATTATGGTATATATAATAACGACAATAGCGACACTTGTTTATGAAGTTCGTCTGTTTGCAATGCCTACTAGAATAAAAAATTTCATAAATATTAAACTTGCAAATATTAATTTTTTTGCTCATTTTGAGAAATAATTTTGCATGATTGTAAATAAAATAATATACAAACATTGGCAAAAGAAAAGGAGAAATTTCTGTCTCGAAATCCATTCTTTGGGTGTTCTCTCCTGTGGAATAGAAACAGCTTCAAATTCCTTCAACATCTGATTGTAGAGTGAACTGTGATATATTTGCCCCGATACATTTTTTTTTATGAATTTGGAGAATGAAAAAAAAAATGGAAATTGAATATACTTTCCTTTGGCGACGTTTGGAAAGCTAGTCTGCCTCCCCTCAAACATTTTTGAAGATTTGATTAATAATGATATTGATTTTTGAAAATTTTTACGAAATGGGAAGATTAAATTCGAAGTAGCTTGTGTCAAGATCAACAATTGGAATGGCTATTGATGAATTAGTCATGTCAGTGTCACATTTTGTCACTACCCACCAAAAATCCGAACTCATTACAAATTTTCAAAAAGACTTGAAAATGACTAGCTTCTGAAACGTCGCAAAGAGATATTTTGGATTTTTTATATATTTCTCAATTAGATCTCCATGATAGAAAATTTGACGTAAATGATTTTTTTGGAATATTCAAGGCAAATATAACAATTTGCCCTGAAAACAGATATCATGACATTTCGATAAGCTATATTTTTATCTTCACAATTTAACTCATGTATAAAATATCCCATAAGCCGCCGTGATTTTGTCATTATGACAGCGAAAAAACTTTGCCCTCAGTTTTTCAGCGACAAAACGGAAGCTAACTCTTGGAAGCATGACAACCAGAATTGTAAACAAATCTTTCACTTGCGTTGTCAAAAGATTATCTGATCTGTGAAAATGAAAGAAAAAATTGTGTTTCTAACAATTGAACTTTTCCGTTGAATTGACTAACCTAAACTGTACTCGAGCTTTTTTTTGTCGAAGAAAAATTGTCATTTATGATTCGAGTTTAGTTGCCATCCGGCGAATTAACTCAAAAAACTCTCAGAAAAAATTATTCGTCCTGCGGACTCGTAATTTTTTCAGAGGCAGTTTTTTTCGTTGAGTTGCTAGGCAACAAAATTCTCATCGAACTGTCAATTCTACTTCGACAAAAAAAAAACTCTCGTGTAATTATAAGTGAGAAAAATTATTCATTCCCGCCACGGTATGTAATATTCTATTTTTCACTCCCTAGGCGCACATCATATCATTCAATATCAGTTTAGGGCCCAAACAACCTTAGGACTACGAAGATATGTCTTCAACTGAAAAATTGATAATGGAGGCACGGATGTGATGTGTTGCCTCAGTGAAATCCGCAACTGCGACAGAAAAATTAAAATTTTGGTAATCATTTGATGATGAAACTTCAAATAGTACAAGTCTGGTGTTTCGAGTTTTTGAACTGAATGCTAAGATTAGCCTTTCATTTTATTAATAGTGCACTGATCAAATAGTAAACAAAACTAACTCCATTTTCACGGTTTTTTAGAAAGCCTGGTGTGAAAACTTTCACCAACTTTTCATTTTATTTGGCTCTTTCAAATCGGGGAACAGAGTCTCAACATATTATCAACATCTATAAAACAGGTCAAGAGTAGCCTCGATGAACTTTAATAGCAATTGTTATGATGAAGAATCGCCGACAACTTCCCATATTTCTTCAGAAAATAAAACAATAAATTATTTTTATTGCTTCATCTTTTGATTTCATATATGAAGTATTTCTCGAAAGTGTTTTGAGTCTAAAAAACCGTGAACGTTTTATCAAAAGTTGGTTACATAAAAGCCTTTGCTGGATAATTTACGGCTTACATAAAATAATAAAATATTTTTGCGCTTTGAATTTGAAATATGTCTCTGAAACGTTCAAATTGAAATATAAACCTAATCCTTTCTAGCACACTCTACAAACGCGGGTTGAATACGGTATTTGTTTCTTTGAATTAATACTTGAAAAGTAGGTAAGTACGATCAATATTGTGAATGGGAGACGAATGCATTTTGAATATTTGTAATGGATATCTGCTTCCATTTCAGAAGAAGTATTTCTATCAAATAATTGGATCTTGAAACTGTTTGGAGAGTGATCTTGGCTTACAGTTCTTAATCTGATAACTGATATCACTAGAGAATAATCCTATTGTAATTTGAAAATACATTTTTCTTTTAACATTCTTGAATCTTGAAACTGTTTGGAGAGTGAGCTTGGTTCACAGTACTTAATCCAATAACTGATATCACCAGAGAATATCCCCCTTGTATCGGCCAAGATTAGTCTAAACTCGACGAACATGAACCTTTCTCTTCATGAAAATGCAGGACAGTTGCAGATGACATCAAGTTTTCGTCTTTCTGTTACCTCAATAACTCTCTCAGGAGATTACAGTTGGTGGTTTCATCCCATTTCCTTTCGAAGTTGAAGGATATGTTCTTCAATGAGCGACGCAATAGTTATGCCATGGGTCATCTGTGTAGGAATCTTCATCTTCTTCTTTAAGGATCCCTCGAACCGAAGCTAATATGAACGCTAAGTGAATTTCGCGACGAATAAATTCGAAGCAGAAAAAATCGTTGCCCTGTATTCCCACACCGACATTCGTGAGGATTTTCACATTTCTCCAACCCCTCAGTCATAGAAATGACATCGTACGTTGAAGAAGAGACACTTTTAGAAGAACAAAAAAGAGTAAATACTATTTTCCTGTTGAGATAAATACAACCTCTTTCTATACCAAACCTTTCCATACTTTATTATTGATGCAATACTTCTAGAAATAAAATGTGTGCATAAAATCAATTTGGAAAAACGACAATATGGATGCCACAGCTTCACCAAAAAGAAAAACGATTCTATTCTCGAATGACTAGCGAAACTTTCGACGAGCTTTCAGATTTGATTAAAGGCTACATATAAAATCAGGAGACGACGTGAAATCTATTAAAATGAATCCTCGTCAATTTTCAGTGAAATCAGCAGAACAAATCAATTGATACTATCCAAAAGTCGAGATCTTTTTGTTATCAATGAAAATTGAATGGTTAATATTTTATTTTTGTTCCTTTCGAGCATTGTCAGAACTAGCACAAAAAGTTGCGGTTTGGCACATTGAATTTCTCCTACCTGGACCAAGCGGTCAATGTTCTTAGAGTGATTGATCAATTTATGTTCTTAAAAAATTATGTTGTTCTCAGAAAATTTTTAAAATTATTCATAGAAAATTGAGGAAAGCGATTTTTTCTGCCGCGATTATAGTCGTCGCGAATTCGCTTTGCGATTTAGTCCTCTTTGGTGTAAGGGATCCCTAAACAACGGAAGTGTATCTTGATTTATTCAGTATCTGAAGAAACAATTTCTGAGTTATAGTAGTTGGAATTTCTGTTGTCTAAACTAAAGGGTCGCTTCATTGAGGACCTTTGACCAGTACTAAAAGTCTTTTCTAGCCATATTTTTGCATGTTTCATTCACATTTACGCTTATCGTCGGTAGATGAATGAATGTGTTTGACAATGTTCCTTGCTGAGTGGTATTGGTTCGGACTTCCATTGTCTATATTATTAAATCTATTGAAACCTGTTACAAAGCAGTAAATATCAAAAACTCATAAAAACCAAGAATCGAATCGGATTCTCGTTCATCGAGCCGAAGTCGGTCCATCCTTCCGATAAGTGGTTTCCAAATATTTCAGATTTCTAGTCTGGGGTGAATGCATCTTTGTTCAGAATGTAGGCGGCTTCTTTGAATTTCCTGTTGAACCAGTGCTCCTGTCTGTGTGTGACCTAGGTTTCAGACCATTTAATAGTTTGTCCAAACATGCCTCACTATTCCCAATTGTGTGCTTTCTCCCCGTGTCATTCTCTTGTGTTCGCATATTCTCACTTCCAATGGTCTTCTGGTTTCTCCTATGTAGGATTTGCTACACTTGTCTGGTATCCGGTAGACGCAATCGATGGTGTCGTTGTTTTTATTCGGTGGTCGAGTTTTTGTGGGCTTGCTGCGTATTGTGTTTTCTGATCGAAAACAGACTCTGACGTTGTATTTCCCTCCTATCCTCTTGATTCTCTCTGAAATCACGTAGAGGATGGAAAGAACTTATTGTTTCAAACGAATTCCAAGGAGACTTGGTCTGAATAGTCTTGCTCTCTTATCATAAACAATTTTTACATTTTTTATAATAATATATAGTGAATCACTAGTAAGGCCCTTCTAAACCATTTTTTTCGCCGACTGCATGCTACGCTCGTGTGTGTATTCATTCTAGGAGGTAGACAACGTTGAAATTGTTCCTACAATGGTTATAAAGCCTGCTGGCAGCAAGCATAATCTGATCAGATATCGGACTTGGAGAGGCATCCACGTCGAATTCGAGAATACAAAGATTTCAATTTGGCCTCGAAATTGCCTTTCAATAAAAAAGAAAAGTGGAGAAAGTATATGAACACTGAACTAGATTGGCCTCTTCCTCCAACCGTGTACGGCTCTCTCGGCTGCCATTGTGTGCGACAAAGGGCATGCTTCTGCATAAATTGGCAAGTCGGGTGGGTGACGGATCATTACAGGGGAAAATTCAAACATACTCCGCCGCTCAGTGGGTAACATTTGAAGAAAAGATCCTTCGTAACCGAATTATCGTTATTTCAGCAAACTCAAAATTTCGTTTCAATATCTCTTACTTTCATTGTTTTTCTCAGTTACTGTTTCTTGTTGTTTTTACTATATGATTTTTTTCTGTTCTTGAATAGTACACCAAAATATTTCATTCATGTTATCAATGAGATGTATCTCGGTGCGCAAAGTACAATAAGGAATAATATTTGTCTATTTTCTAGAATTTGAAATTTCAGATCTAGTTGAACATTACAAGTAATTCAAATGCACATTAAAATTTGAAATAGTTATATTTTCAATTGAAGTCTATATAATAAATCGGATCACAAAGATGTACTTAGAAGCGGTCAATTTTGAAAATAAGTTAAATCACAGACAAATTTCCAATTCTGCTTATACAGAAATACAGGTTCGTGATTTCATGAAAAATTACCCAAAAGGATATTGAAGAAAAGTCGGCATACCCACTGAGGGCAACTCAAGTGCTAAGTTAATTGATTCCTTCATATGTTCGTTATTCTCTCCAGAACCCAGAAAAACCGATGAATCTCCCAACAAATCTTATTAATATATGTTGCCTATCACACGAAGCTGATGGAACAGGATAAGATATCTGTTGAAATTTTGCATGGAGATGTTAATCGAGCAATAAACTACCGAAAGCTCGACTAAAACAAAGAGTCTTCTTTGACGCCCTTACAATTGTGACTGCAACCCCGCTAAAGCTTCTCCAGTTACTATACAGCCAGTCAAGATTATTTACAAGTATATATATATAATAGGGGAATATATATATATATATATATATATATATATATATATATATATTTGAAATTCTCACACTAAAGAAGGATAGTAAGGTAAAAATTATTTTACTTTCAATCAAATGTTCATGTGTTCATGTTGAAATTCCTAGCTGTTCTGATAATAAAATCAATTGATGAAATTCATTTAATTTTGGAATTGATATTTTGTGTTGGAATGGATGCGTTCAGTAAAGAATACTTCATAATTTTCACGAATGGCACTCAATCTTGATATTTTAGCAGATGAATTTTTTTTTTAATTCAAACTCATTTGTTATTGAGCAATACCAAGCGAGGAACCAGCAATAGATCGAACAACTCGTCGTATCGCTAAATGACAAAGTTTTTTTTTTTCGGAAAATAGAAATGTGTCGTTGGAACTTTTAACCCGACGCGACATGTGGTTAGAATTATGTTCCTTCCTATCTCATTACCTCTAACGAAACATCGATGAAACTTGTTTTATACAAAATGAAATTCAATTTGTGTATAATGTAATATTATCAAGTGCTAGAGTGAAGGATAAGCCTAAACACCTACCATTTTAACCCATTGTTAATCAGGTCGTAAAGTACTCTCCCTAGTTATATCATCCTGTTTTTGGAACATCTTTCTAGATATCGAATTCATTTCCTGCCATACACGAACATTGTCTAACTGAAATTATACTTTGTGGACGAATGAAATCATTGAAGTATGTCAGAGATTTCCACGACAGTCTCAGCTCTCATACAAACTTTGGGAAATTTGTAGAGTTTTTGAAGTCTCTCCGTTAAATTTAAGTTTAAGAGGCAATCGGCTTCGGTTCGAGCCGAACTTTCTGTTCTCTTGTATGCTCTTCCAGAAAAGGTTAGTTACTTGTTTCACTGGGAAAACTTTTCTCTTGTGTAAACATTAAATTGCATTCAGAGGTGCCTCAAAGTTTAGAATTCTTTATGCATCATGCTGAGCATTTTGAAAACAAAGCAATTATATTTTATTGCTCACCTAACTGGCCGCGAAAGTGAATTTTGAAGACTTTTCAGCCAATACTCGGGATGCCATACAATGTCTAAGAGGTTATCTTCGTCACTGTTCACGGTTTATAACTTCTGCATTATTGTCAATGGACGTGTTGAGAGAATAGGTAATTCTCAAGACGCTGTATTTCAGTAATAATTTTAGCCAGTTCATCATTTGGGATATGTGAAAAACACTTGTACAAACACAATGATACTGTGAATTGATTATAATTGTTCATTGTAAATCCCTATTATTGTTTTCAATTGAGTTATTCAATTATGTTATGAGTGAACAGCATCAAAGTCAACGATTGGTCTCCGTGCTGTTTTTAACAGAAAGTCCTATATTTATTAAGCTTTGATAGTCAAATTCCGATTTGGGTTCAGATTCCTTGATATATTCGAATTATATTTTTTTTTGTAGAAATAAATTACCCTAACACCAAACCGATACTCAGTTATATATTTTACTAGATTTTACCAGTGCAAGAATTACCTGCAAAGGTTTTTCCTGGTATAATATGAACCTCCTCTGTTAACTGCTTATTATAATAATGGATTTGTCAACAATGCACCGAAAACTTTGTGTCATTCACTTAACACAAATTATTATTTGATGCATTCGAGAGTCTACAAATAGCGTAAAAAATGTAAAAATATTATGCTTGGTTACAAATTAAATAGAATGATTAGTTAACAAATGAGGTCCATATCTTACCAGAAGAAACCTTAACAGGTAGTGCTTGCACTACCATAGATTGTGAAATATATAAATGGGGAACCTTTGTCTTGAGATTCACTATCAGTTTTCTTTTCTGAAGATGCTCACCTCTTGGGCAAAACGCGTGTCGAGTGCAAATAATATCAGTTTGGTGTTAGGGTAATTGCTCTACAGAAAGTATCAACCTTTACACCTTAGGTTCCAATCTCATCGTTTATGTTTGAATTATATCGATGAGTTTCAGTATATAATATCTTTGTAGCCGAGAATCCACCACTAAGGTTCAATTCGGACCTTTAGTCTTTCTCTATAGACGCCCTGTATACCGTTTCCAGTTGAACATGTTCTACCTCAACTTCGTCATTTCATAATAAACCTCCAAAATTCCCTGTACATTCTAGGATATATCCATTATTGTGTATCGCGTTCGACACTGTTGGCTTTAGACTGGAAACATGACCTTGCAGTTATTTCATTTGCAATTACCATGTCGTACCATTCAATATACACATGTACCTAACAACAGAGAGTGTTTGTTGAATTTCATTTCATTTAAAAAACAATTCCTCATAGTCCTTATTCTGCTTCAGAATATCAATATATTCAAAATAGATTTTTTTTTCGTGAGTTACCGTTGATAACCTTTAGTGACAACTGCTGCTGCTGGTACACCTCCATGACAATAATTCCGACAATTTCCGCAGGTTACACGAAAATAAGACGGTAACAGTAATAACAATCCCAAAGTGAAAATTGACAAGCTGTGTTCACGTTTCTAATCCATCTTGACACAAACTCAGGTACTTTTCCATTTGCACACTGGTAGTGTAGACCATGACGAAAGAAAAAACACCTTCTAGGAATCAATTTCAACACAGTGAACACATAATAGTTGTTTTTTATCTTAGTATACTTCACCAAGATTGCTGAGTATATACGTGTTTAGTTCTGTGCCAATCAATATACTTGGAAAAAGAAGGACTTTCGTCTGCACGAAATACAAAGTCCTTTTCCATAATTAGAGATTCTAGTACAAAAAAAAATTCAATTCCATACAAAAATAAATTCCAGTTGAATGATTTCTGTACTTGAGGTCGTTGGAGAGATTCAACTGTACTTCGACGAGAGTAACTTCAAACATCTAGTTACCATTACATATGAGACAAAGTCATAATATTCCAACATTATATAGGATGTAATGAGGTACTTTTTGAACGAGGAAATCTCCACATGATTCGAAACGCTAGTCAGGTTTTGTTGAAGTGTAATATTTTCTTCATAACTTGGGGCGATAGGTATATACCCATATCCCCTTTATACTGGCACTTCTCAAAAGTATTCCTCTCATAAAATAATATATAAAGTGCTCTATTCTAAACTCCGCACTTTTACATTTATATAGATCCCAACATCAATTCACGATTTTCTCGAATTGTAGGAGGTTACAAATCCAGAAAATCACGAAGAGAATTTTTTTTAGGTCGATTCCTGATTATTTCCATAGAGTTCCATCGGAAAAGTGTCGTGAAAATTGAATGAAAGACAACTTTTTTGTATGAATCAGGAAAACACAGTATACAAAAAATCGTCAAATAGATTAATGTAGTCACTATGCAAAGAGGCAGATGAATATAAATGTGATATTTGATTTTGAACTCACGACCGAACATGTAGAGAATGCGTTTGTTTATAAGTTATTATTTTTTCATATATTATATTTTGACTATAGTTGCAACTTGTATCTATGAATGTTTGATATTCCTTGTCAACTTTAATGACTTATTTGTTGAAAATCATATTTCTCACACACATGACACGAGAACTGGAACCAAAAAAAAATTTAATTCCATACAAAAATAAATTCCAGTTGAATGATTTCTGTACTTGAGGTCGTTGGAGAGATTCATCTGTTCTTCGACGAGAGTAACTTCAAACATCTAGATACCATTACATGTGAGACAAAGTCATAATATTCCAACATAATATAGGATGTAGTGAGGTACTTTTTGAACGAGGAAATCTCCACATTATTCGAAACGCTAGTCAGATTTTGTTGAAGTGTAATATTTTCTTCATAACTTGGGGCGATAGATATATACCCATATTCCCTTTATACTGGCACTTCTCAAAAGTATTCCACTCATAAAATACTGTTTAAAGTGCTCTTTTCGAATGCGTTGAATTTATTTTCGATTTCTGATTCATCCAGAATCAGAGATAGGGCTTGCCTTCAAATATTCGAAAGCTACATCTCAAAAATTTTGTCTAGAAAAATAGTAGCTACCTTCCATCTGAAGTGGTTCGGATATCCGCTATTGGCCAGAGAGCTCGAAAGAAAATTATTCTATCGCGTTATTGGCTAGCTGAATGTTTGAAAAAAATGGTTCAGGCTGACCGTTCGGAGTGTGAATAGGTCGGTATCACTTATTAAGTAGAGTTAGAGCCAGTGATTACCCAGTTTCAACTAATTGTCATAAATTTCAATCAATATCAGCATTCCGCTAGTCATTTATGATTGCGTCAAATTGATTGATGGATAAGTTTTGTATGTCTAGAAAATGTTTCCTTTTATTTGAAATTGGATTGTAAAATCGTCATATAATGGGAAAAGTGTGTTGGTATAACATCAATTAATATGAAGTTACCAAGCTGTTGAGCGTAACATTATTCGAATGTTGACAATGACATTATCACAATTTGCATAAGAAATGAACAGTAAATGCACGCCATCACAAAGTACCAGGAAGTATTACAATAATAATAATTCATCATTTGCTGGGAAATGGCTTGATTGTTAGTTGATCAGTACACAAAAACGACCTTGATTGTACCGGTTATATCCACTGTTTCAAGTGCGAATGAATGATATCGACTTCCAAGTTCTCTCTTCGTTGCGGTTGGTTGATTCTTGATAATGTATATTCCTACTCCTCGCAGGGATTGTGACAGAGATCGTGTGCGCTTACATTATTTATTACTTCATTATTTCTTTCAGAACTTGGCGTTTATCGTCATAATTCTGATATACTAATAGAATCGATGCACGAAGTGGGTTGAGAGATTTAGATTTGGGGTATTTGGGTAGAGAGGGAGAAAGACTTGAAACAACAATTTCCAAATCGATATCACGAGTTGGGAAGATTATTGCGAAATACGAAAAACTTTTTCCAGATATTCAACTACCTAAAATGTTTAAATAGTAACAGAAACGATATACGATGAATTTTCAGGAAGACACCTCTTGTGATAAATCAAAATAGTACATTGAAATTCGAATGAAGTAGGTATAAAGGATGTCATAGTATCCAGACTAGCCAACATGGGGGAAATGGACTTTTTTTTTCATCAACTGTCTATCTACCTCAATCTGAAAAACCAAACAAATGTTGTAATCTATACTTCTAATCTACCCCAAAAAGTTGCTGCAGTATTGAAAACTGTTCCTTCTGAATGAGAACAACTTTTCCTGTAATTGAAACGGAATCTCTTCCCGTTCCCAAATCTTATTCAGAATCCAACTCAATGAAAATCTGTATATGCTGCTTTTGAATACTCAGAAAATCTATACAGGTAACTTTCATGTTATTATAGTAATTTATTCTTTTGCAAATGTTGAGATATTAAAATAGTTATGGGATTGAGAGTTCCGGGTCCTACAACTCCGCACTTTTACACTTATATAGATCCCAACATCAATTCACGACTTTTTCAAGTTGTTGTAGGTTACAAATCCACAAAATCAGGAAGGGAATTTTTTTTAGGTCGATTTCTGATTAATTCCATAGAGTTCCATCGGAAAAGTGTCGTGAAAATCGAATGATAGACAACTTTTTTGTATGAATCAGGAAAACACAGTATACAAAAAATCGTCAAATAGATTAATGTAGTCACTATTCAAAGGGGCAGATGAATGTAAATGTAATATTTCATTTTGAACCCAAGACCGAACATGTAGAGAATGCGTTTGTGTACTTATAAGTTATTATTTTTTATATATTATATTCTGACTATAGTTGACTTTGGTTGCAACTTATATCTATTAATGTTTGATGTTCCTTTTCAAATTCAATGACGTATTCGTTGAAAATCATATTTCTCACAAACATGACACGAGAACTAGAAACATCAACATCCCCTACACAGGCTGGATTCAACAGAAAATAGCCCAGACTATATGTCCATAAAATTGTTCAACAAACTACCGGACAGAATAAAATCAATAAATAGCTTTAATAGGCTCAAAAAAAAGATCAAGAATTTGCCCATGGGATTGAACTCTATAACATTGATGAATACTCAAAATATAATATAATTCTCAAGGGTGACCTTCGCACATGAAATTGTGAAATTTGTGACGTCATTTAATTATATGTTTTCTATGTGATTCTTGTATTGTATCGTTGACATTATCTGAAATGAAGATTATTATTATTAAGTTATTATATTTTCATTTCAGAGAGTTTACGAGAATACTTCAGTAAATATGGGGATATAACAGAAGTAATGGTTATGAAAGATCCAGCAACGAGGCGGTCGAGGTGAGTTTTTTCCACATATGTATTCACCTCTAGCAAATTACACTGAACAGATGGAAAGCAATTCAATCATCGCATATTGGTAAACAAATATTGCATTTTTGGGAATAATATTCACACAATAGTGAACTTTCCTCGCTCAGTGGATTTGCGTGTTTGTTTCCTTCCTGTATCCTTATACCAATTATTATGACGTAGTGGCCATGTAGCAATCCCAGCAAACGTATAGTAGCCTTAATTTTTTTCTGTCAATCTATTGACGAAAACATGTTCATGAAAAGTAATGAATTTTATAAGTATCATATAAAATGATATAGTTAGTTGACGTTAGGTATATCGGATGTCAACGAATCTATTAGACAAGTCATAACTTCTAGACTTAGGTGTATCAAATTGAGATTTGGTATAGGTAAATCGTTTATGAAAAGGAGAGTTCTCACATATTTCTCACTATCCGGTCACTTCTGGTTTCGCCGGAAATGGCACTGGTTCAACATTTTTGAATGGAACACCCTATATATGGTCACATTTTTGGATTTCTGAGACAATTCTGAATCAGAATGTGACATTTCCAAAAATTTTTACGCCTACTTGAATTTTTCAGAGTCACTTTAGAAATTGCATCTAGGTGACCATGATCGGACGTAAACTGATCTAAGTGCCTCAAATGATACAGGAAAATTACTATCGCGGAGTTTTAGTGACGAGTATGTTAGATATGAGTAGGAAAAGTTGCCAAAGTCTTTAAAATATTGATACAAACAAAAAGATCAACATGTGAAAAGTTTTGACGTTTACGAGTATTTACCATCTGGGTTTGCAATGACAGCTGAATACCTGAAATGAAAGTTGTTGATTCGTGGAAAGGTAAGTTTACTCTATCAATTCGATTCTGGGCTCGTCCCTTCAGATTGTTCTTTGTATGTGGAGAACATACAAAATCGTATCAAATGCGGAATTGCAGACTGATATGTACACTTCAGGATATTATAATTATAGAAATACACTTTTTCCTGAAAACTGTTTCATTTGGGTAGTAAATTGTCAACTCCAATTGCTGCTCGTTTTCTTGCACAACAACAGGCCCTGATAAAAATGTGTGTTTAGACTAACAAAGAAAAGCCATGATTACTATTTTCAGAGAATTTTTCTTCATTAAACGGAAAAAAATCGAACTTTCTCCAAAAGTCAACATTAATACATTCAGTTCTCAACAATAACAATGAGAGCGGCAACACTGCAAATGCATCACTTTCCACTGCCATTGCACTATGACATCACAACAAATTGGTTATGGTTTTAAAATAAATGCATTTTTTTGAATATCTAACGGTTTTTTCTGCTTGAAAAAGTCGAAAACAAGTAAATAAGAGAGTGAGTGGTGTTTGATCAGAAGAAGGACGAATTTTGTGTGTTCAAACAGCAGAAATTTGATGTGAAAAAGTGTGAAGTTTTACAATAAAATGGACCTGTATCCCCGAAAATATACGAGACCGCCGAAAATTTAATTTAGATTTTTTGTAGAGGAGACCAAATTACGTAAATTCCCAGGAAAAAAATTTAAAAAAAATGTGCTCATAGCGACCGAAGCATTACCGTGAATAATTGCATTGATAGATCTATCTATTGGAATTCAGACCTAGTTAGAAAGGTGGATTCAAAGACCTGGACTCCATGAATGGCGATGAATTTTCTCTGAAATGATTTTTCACATGATCAAAATTTTGGTTCGTTATATTCCTCTGAGTGGTTATAGGGTTAGAGGTTCTAGATCTTTGTATTCATATTTCAATTTATTGACCTCGGTGTTTTGAAAAACTTTTCTGTTGTTAAAAAACTCCTCGAGTGATCCGAATGAGTCGAACTCAAGTATATGATTCACAGTATCAGATAATTCAACAAGGAACAAATGATTTGAAACCTGAAGTTTTCCGGAAAAAAAAAATTTTCAGAAAAATTTGTTTTTCTTGTTCGAACATAGGGAACAAGTGAAAAGTAAACAATGTTATCTCCAATACTAGTTGAAAAAGAAATGAATATGAAAAACTCTTGGAGCATTCAAAACATATTGGTTAATATTTGTACTTCGATTAAACTCGCTCCTCGAATGTCACACAAAAAAAATATCATCTACGATAGGACTTGAGAAAGTACTCCAAACAAATCAATAATTCTCTCTTCATCAATTTCACTCGGTCACTTCTTCTGTTTTCTGGACCCTTTGCTAAAAAACCGAGAACATCTATGCAATAGCCATAAGTTACTTGATTCAATGGAAGTGATAATATACTTCGACTGTTAGTTAGTTAGTTAGCTTGATTCGATAAGTTTCCGATCCTCTCCTATCAATCCTTCTGACGTATGGGTCGTCTAATAGATATGGACTTATATCAGAAGTGACTTGAACCTCAAGAAGTTGTTTTCGTACGAACTTTCTCGACTAACTTCTCTCGGGACATTCCATTAATTTGGAGAAAACAACACGGCAAAAATTCCATTCATGTGGGATACTTGGTTGGGCCATTGGGAGAGATAAATTGATTTGATTGCAGCTGGTTAGTTTGAAACTGCTTCTTTCCGGAAATGGGGAAGCTAACTGATTTTTCGCAGAAATGGGAAAATTTCATTTTTTTTTAAATAGTGCATATGTCCGTAATTCATTCAAATTTTATGCCTAAAGCGTTGCGGAAAATGAATGTCCCTTTGAAATGCTCGTTTTGTTCACATCGTGCGCTGTAGTCGATTTCATAACCCTTGCCACGTACTTTGCACGGTTCGAATTCTCAAAGGTCTCATAGAAAGAAAACGTTTTTAAAGAATGTCGATTCGTTCATTTTCCTAAGGTAAAATTCGAGCAAAAATTGTACCCATGATCCGACACCTTCCAATCTCATCATGGTAGAAAATGAATAACACGATCGAAAGTTGTACTGAGTTCAAGATATAATTCTGGCTAACGAATGTAATGTTATTTCGAAAGTGACAGTAAAATTTCGTTTTGATATTTTCAGAATCTCAGTTGACGTATTCGAGGAGAAATATTGTTAATCATCCTTCACTAATCTGAATATCCCCCAAAAATATCGTGCATTTATCAACCGAGATTTTTCAGTTACACTTAATTCCAGATGTTAGTGAGTGAAAGCTAGCTCTTCAAGAGTGATATCTGGTATAAACAATGTACACCTCGAAGGCAAAGCGCCATTTACTGGATGATCAAAGCCACTAACTCTGAGTTCACCAATTACATAGTCGTAACAAAGATTCCGTTTTGGTCTACTTGCCGAGGAGGCTGCATCCCCGGCAAAAAAAACGAAGTTTGAAATGATCATCCAGTTAACGGAGTTTTTGTTTTTATCTTCGAGGTTGACACGATCTACACCAGATTCATATTTTTGTTGCCTTAAGACCAGACAGTTCGAAATATTTCGTGCTCGCAATTCCTGCCAAATGTCACTGATGAGACCGATGGCGGGTCATAAAGGCTGTCTGGCATTGGATTTGTGAATGCAATAATTCAGTACATCGGAATTCTGATATTACAGAATTGTCAGTCTGTTGTACTTTTTCAACTTCTATGTTTGAGTTTTCACTTCGATATTTTTCAATATTTGATCTTCATTATGATCATTCATTATATATCTGAAAACTATTGAATGAATTATGATGGGTATGTCTGTTAGGAGAGGAATGAACATATTTCACGGGAATGAACAACACATAAGAAGGGGAATCAGCTGATAGCTATTTTCATCTTAGATTCCTCACGCCCCACGTTATCTGTCAGTCCGGTCCATCGGACTGGCTGACAATGTCTTATGACGGTAGTTTAGCTTCCGATCGATAGATGTGGATATAAAGAGGCACCTGGCTGGTGTTGCCATAGTTTTCATCACAAAACCTTCGACTATAAAATATTGAAGACATATACTGTCTAGAAGTGGGAAATTTACTTGAGATTCCATGAACCTGATGATTTCAACAAATCATTTGTGTTACGTGCTCAGCAGAGATGAAATCTGAATCGTAGTTCTCGATTCTCGGAGTGTGAATTTTACACGAGGGAATTTCTTCATTCACTTTATCCGAATTACTACTAATTCGGGAGGCAAATTGTTAAATTGTCTCTGCAATAGAGTCGTTACAAGTTCGACATCGGTTAGACAAGACTTCTACGAACAAAGTTGATATAAATGGGGCCCCGACTACGTACTGGACTTTGATGAAGTGCGTCACTTACAAAAAGCTTCAACAAACCGTTGCACGCTAGTAACTTTGCTCATTAGGGGTGGATGGATAGGATAATCCGTATTTTCAGTCAGATTTTGTAGATAGTTTCATTGGAGATGTGCTTGAACGTCTGTGTGTGGATATGTTTCTGAAAAGATTTGAAACTAAAAGAAGTTGAGTGAAAGCTTTGTATGCTAAACATGACCCTTAACAGTTCTGCAATCGAAGATTGTGAGTATGCAACTCCTGAGGTGAAATGGAACTTTTTCTACTGAACGCACTAAGTGAAAATTTAACTTGATTTTGCCACCCTGATTGACGGTACGTACGTCAAATTCAAATGCTTCTGATGATGATGTCTCAGTAGAGGAATAACGATATGTTCCAAATGCAATACGGAAAAATGTTTCGATTAAGTATATCAATGGAATAATTGAAACAGAAACTTTTCATTACCGCATTTCCGTACTTTGTTATTCATCATTAACATAGGAAGGATAAAAAATCCGGATTTATTTAGACCTTATCTACGAAGAAGTTATGAACTTGCCAGATACTTAGCTACTATTTAAAAGATGATAAAAATCAATGAACAATTCGAAACTCGAAAGTTGAACAATCCATAAAATAAAAAAATATACTTGTTCGCGCCTTCGTACATGGATTCGACATCCTTTTCACGCACCCTGAAACTTGCCAACGAATTACATCGTCGTAAATATCACAACAGCTGGCACACAGATTGTAGAAATGTTTTCCAATAGTACATAAATGAATGAAGGTTGAAATCATGATAATTCGTATTGCTGCCAATCGGCATTGGAAACGGAGCATATAGTTCACATGCAATTATAATAGCAAGTCGTGACAGCTAAAAAAGTTAGTGACGTACCCATCAACTCTAGATTGTTAATTCGTACCGAAATGGAATAAAATCCGGGATTGGTGTATGATAACAATGAATTCTACTTCACTTGTACTGACAGAATCCCACCAGAAATTTATCTCATTTTTTCAATGCAGAACTTCACAAGCTCTCTTGAAAAGTAAAACGATGGGATTCGAAAAGTGTGGGATAAATGAATAATTTAAATAAGAGATAATGAGCATGTTGATAAAGGAGGATGGATTGTGAACAGAAGTTTCGAAAAACACACGCCATCCATCAGTCACGAGTGATACAAAGAAGCCCAGTAATGCCACCTAAAAGAGGATAGAATGCAATGTTGGTTCCAAAATCTAAAAAGCTCAATATTGTTCGAATTTTTCTTGAAGAGGTGAAAATGTTCTGGAATCCATTTTTTTTTTGTTTTCTTATCCCTAGAAATGAAAGAAAAAAGTTTTATTCTCTTATAATATCTGTTTTTTTTGTCAAAATGGTATATTCGCCCGATAAGAAACTGCATTATCAAAAAGATGTAAAATTGAATGCTTATTTAGTCAGTTACGAATCGTATTTTCATGAATCTGGGAATCTAATGAAAAATTATTGATAAAATGCATATTCTTTCCCTGGGGAGATTCAATTCGAAGTGGGCTGTGTCAAAATCAACTCTATGTTATGGATGAATAAGTCATGCCAGTGTCACATTTTGACACTACGTACCAGAAATTGAAATCCCATCGACAATTTTCCAAAATAGACTCGAAAAAGGAGACAGACTAGCTTCCGAAACGTCGCCACGGGAAAGTATATGTATTTCATTAATAAATTTGTTCATTAAACCTCCAAATTCATAAGAATTACCATACGTAACTCACAAAATAGTCAGTTAATTTTGCTTTGAAATATTTTGAATATTTAAAAAAAAACAAAAACAATACCTGCTGACAAACCAATAAAACTCACCAGTGAATAAAATGATCATTTATGGTTTATGAATTTACAAATATTATAGTAGTAATTATCTATGAGGGTACCTGCATTACTTAGTAGATTCAGGAAATGATACACCAATACTTGCTTTTTTTTTAGGGGAGTGTGGAAGAATCGGTCAATTGACCTAACACTTCACCTTTTGTTTTGCTATTGTTTTCAGGTTAAGTTACACAGTTCTGTGATTACTTTATTAGCAAACAATAAACAGTTTATTATTATTATTATGTATCTGTCGTCTAAACAAATCTAGTCGGGTCCGTACTCCCCACTGCTCTGACCCAGTGGGCGAACGCGCTAGTATAATTAACCAATGACCACTCCCCACACCGCGGGGTAAGTAGTCACTGGCTCCGAGAATTATGAGTCCTGAGCAGACGCAACGAACCGAGAATAACGGCCTTCTGCATGCGGCCGGCCAAGATCTCTGCCGCATTACGGCATGCCGGTATGATCTTGAGCTCCGAGAGTAGCGTTGGTCTGGAACCACCGAGAGCACCTATAATCAGAACCACTAACTTGACAGAATAGTCCGGGTTGAGCCTGCGGAGTTCGTAAAGTAAATCCTTGTACTTTGTCCGTTTTACTTCCTCTCTTCGAACGATATTCGTTTCGGTAGGGGCCGAAAACTCAATAACGAATATCGTCTTACTTCGGTGGTCGAAGAGAACTATATCAGGCTTATTGGCTTGTATTCGCCTGAGGGTGGGGAATGAAAAGTTCCAAAAAATTCGACACCTTTCATTCTCCACAACAGACTCAATATCCCATGGAGCGTAAGGCAGTACCGGTGTCCTGTCTATTTCATACGAGTGCCGAAGAAAATAGTACAGCACTCGTAAGGCCGCGTTATGGCGATGGATATAGGCCGAGACCGCATAAACTGCACAAGATGACAGCAAATGCATCAAAGTCTCGGGCGCCTGTCGGCAGGCCCTGCATTTAGTATCAGGGACCTCTATACCCATCACGCGGCTCCGATAGACAAGGGTATTGAAGACACCGTCTTGGCACGCCATGATGAACCCTTCAGTCTCCGACTTCAGCTCACCTGACCTGAGGAAGGCAAATGTCAGCTTAACAGACAAGCCATGGTCCTCGATGTTCTTAAAGAAGACTCCATGCATGGGCTTGTCTGTATGCAGCTGCAGCATTTTAGCATTCTCTGCAGCCTTGATGTGAGCTTTTCTCCGTGCGGGCTCCAACTCGGTGACAGAGAGTTGGTTTACCCGCTCGGTGTCGAAGACTATACCAAGTTCATCAGCAGCGCGCCTTGCTGCCTTGAATAAAAAGACTCCGACTCCTGCATGTTCATGATCTCGGACCATGCAGTGTAGGGGATCCGAACTCCTGATGACTCTACAGGCTCCATCCAGTACCATTCTGTTGTGAAGGCACTCCAAACTCAAAAGTCCACGGCCCCCTTGTTGTCGAAGGAGATATAACCGTGGAACGGACGATTTGGGATGCATGCTCCTGTGCATATGCATCATTTTGCGAGTCTTTACGTCAAATTGCCGCAACTCTTCCTGAGTTCATTTGACTACTCCGAAGGAGTAGAGTAGAATCGGAAAGGCAAGCATGTTGGTGGCAGAAACTTTGTTCTTGCCCGACAGCTCTGAGAACCAGATCTGCCGTAGTTTCTGCCTATACTTGCCACGGAGAGCATTTTTCACCGAGTCTACCTCTTGGGTGTGGCGTTGTTCCACACCCAAATAGGTGTATGTCTCTCTGGCATTCAAATGATGTAGAATGCTTCCGTCTACGAGTTGGGCATCCTCCGCGAAATCCTCGCATCGTCCTCTTTTGAGATGAACCAGGGCACATTTGTCAATCCCGAATTCCATACCGATAGCATGCGTGAACTCCTGCACCACCCTGAGGGACTGCTGTAGGTCCCTTTCTCCAGAGGCATAGAGCTTGAGGTCATCCATATAAAAAAGATGAGTGACCTTATGCCTCCTGTTTCCAAACCATCAGTTGTTCGATGCATCTCAGTATTTGATCGGGTACCGCAAGGCACTCGAGTAAGTACAGCAACAACTCATGTGATGTTGTATCGAATGCCTTGCGATAATCGATCCAGGCCATAGAAAGATTCCGCTTATACTGCACGGAGTCCTGCGTGATGCATCTATCGATCAGCAAGTTCTCCCTGCAGCCCGCGGAACCCCTCTTCGACCCTTTTTGCTGATATATCCGTTCAAACACCGGGTCAACTGCCTTCTACAGAAAGCTTCAAACTGCGTCAGGGCTGGAGTGTCTCGGTTGAGTGGTTGCGGATGCTCGTAGATACTTTTCCAGAAGGATTCCACTCGATCAGCGGCCGCCGGATTATCCACAACACGCGAAGGCAATTGGAATAGGCGAGAGGGTTTCTCGCGGAACTGTTTGTTCTCTGAGAAAGCCCTCGCCCGCCTCACTAGTGACTTTTTTGCAGTCACCAGCATTCGTATCCTCTCGAGGCAATGCTGCTTGATGGTGAGCAGCACTCCTCGATTCAATGTGTGATGGGATCTCCGCAGTTTTGCAGCAATTTGCCGCACTGCGTGCGTAAATGGTCTATTAGCCGCTAAGTAGTCCATCACACATTGGATACGAGACGCGTATTGTCTCGCCGACTTGATCTTAGCCTCCATCTAGTGTATGCGCTGTTCATGCTTCCTAGAGGGGTCGAAGGATCTGTCACCTCCCTCTCTCCCAGAAAGAGCCTGAACAGCGTCATACACGGCACAGTTGATCTGCCAGATGTCGGCCTCTTCTGTAAGCGCACTACGAACTTCTGCATCCACTCGGGCCAGTTGTTCTGGCCTGAAGGGGCTTCACTCTGTGAAGCATCTTCCGGGTCCCGATGTTGTGGGTTCTCGGTACTTCCAGGCGCACCCTCTCCTCCACCAATCGCACTGGCGGTATTTCTACCGCCTGCTCAACTGGCCTCGGTGGGGCACGTACATAGGCACGGCCACGAAGATGGGATACATAATCCCTGAGATTTTGGGCGGAAAAGGCGGCATGCTCCGGGTGTGCCACGCACCACAGCGCATGCATTCTCGCCATGTATCCCCTACGGGCGGGCTCACTACTCTCGTAGCACCGCATCAGGTCGTCTCTCAATTCGTCGGTCCACTCAAAACGTTGTCCGTGTCCATTGCCAGAGTCGTCATGGGGCTGTCCATCGGTTTGGACCCCTCCACCTTGCCCTCGACCCCTATCCGAATGAGGTCGGTTGTGGGGGCCCTGTCCTCTAGTGATCGGAACCAGAGTAAAGGGCCTGCAAGGTGGTTAGCCCAGCAGGCCCACGGCCGGCACCAGAGAGAAGAAGCATTTCTCTCCCGGATGCGCATTAGCTGCCGGTCCGATTTTGCATCCTAAGCTCAGGAAAGTGGTGGCGCTACTCACCAGAGACTGTTCAGATATTGTGTCGTCTCCCCTGCTTTATTATTATTATTATTATATTACAATTACGTATTGAGGCAAATATACCAATTTGCTAAAAAAACAGATATTATACTAACTTAAACCTTTTTTTTTATTTCCGAGGGAGAAAACACACAAAAAAATAGATTTTATATAGCTGTATTGATGTAAGTAGTGATATTGTTTTTTTTGAAAAGCATACATTACAATACAATAAATCAGATATGTATGGACCGAATAGTCAAGTTGTGCCTGATATGACATGAGTTTGACTAGAGCCGTTTGTTTCGAATTGGTGGGGCATTTTCATGCAAACACGATTCCTGCTACCTGAAAATGACGAGGTCCGAAATAGAGAAAAAGAGCAAAATTAGTAATGAAATAGGTAGTGGAATAATAAAAACATTTTGTCAGTAAAATTTTGTCGAGAATTTTTGGGAAACTATAGGATATATTTAAAAGTAGTAAGACTCTCACGAGCAGATGTATGTTCCTTCAAGACTGGTGAAGGTACGCTATGGAGTTTTGAAAAGCTTACGATCTCCCTGTTTGAAACGATAGCTGTCAATAAAACTGCCAATCTTTGTAAATTTTTGCCAAGATACGTATTTTCTTATAGCAATTCAACAGTTCAGGAAAATGCGAATTATTATCTTTTTTCGCATTGTTCTCACGATGGTCTCCATATAATATGGTACCTTCGGTGAGAAATCACTACCGTGGAATCAAGTGATTTTTTTCAAACGATATAACCAGGAAATCTCTTTGCAATATCAACGAGAATTATTCAGAAGTGGTGATGGTTTGTTGTAGCAACGATTCTTCATTTTTTGATTAAAAAAAAAAAGGTCAACGATCCTTTCGACTTTAGATTCTGTTCCACATCTCCTGAAGGAGTTAACGTATTGACCTGCAACTGAGAGATTTGGTGATTCTCCAATGAGGCATATATCAATTTTTCTACAATTTCTGTAGCGTTTCGAAGGACTGAACCACATAATATCATAGTTGTAAGGACCATTTTTTACCATGTTGACAATATGTTGCTTTCCCTATCTCTATCAATTTTTTTGGGAATGCAACTGTTTGCGAAATATGAAAAAAATCACTCATCACAAGAAGTAACGTTTTCCATATTGCTCGTAAAATAACTATCCTTAATAGCAAACCACTTTCCATTTTATATTGGTAATCCGCTGCGGAACAGAGCATAATATATAGTTTACACCCGAACCCTTATTAAACAAGATGGGGGTCCTGTAATTACGATTACATTGTTATGGTTTGCCGTGAAATCGCCGACAGAACATGGCGCTACTGTCGTTTACAATCCTCTTCATATTTGTTCAGCACCTGCGGCTTCTGTCCATTAGTTCACAAACATGAGTGGATGGGTGGATCAATGTCATCTGTTGGGGGTTGAATCGATGAAAGTTTTTATAGTCGTGAATATTCGACCAGGATTTCATTCGAATGTCTGATTTAGCACATGTTACTCGGTTTCTGAAATGCAATCTCAATTTTGAATCCAGACAATGGATTTCCAGAACAGTGTGAGTTAGGACCTAAAGATGTTATCTTATAATGGCACAACAGTTCGAAGAGTCAGACAACGAAATTATGAACTGAATGGTATTAGATCTGGCCGTATGTGAAATTATCTTGAATTTTTATATTCGTATACTTGTTCATACAACTGAGGCAGATATGAAAACGAGGCGCAGTATGAAAAATCTACTCGGGTTGTACATTCTAAAAATTTTTTTTCCAGATTCAAACCATCGACCTTCTCACTAGGATGCTAACTCAACACAATGAACTTTAATTCAAATAACAAAATCAGTTTGGTGTTAGGGTAATGGATCTCTACAAAAAAAACTTATCGATTCTTGTAGAGTGTGAAGAAATCACCCTTTTCACGAGTTTGATTGGAATTTTAGGATGAAAACATTAGAGCAATGAATCCAATCACATGGATATAGGCCAAAGTTAAGACATTTTGCAGTTCATATAAATTGGAATATACATCACATAAACGAAAATCCAACAATATATTCATTATATCCCCTTCGTGACAGGAAAAAACATGTGTCGAGAGTTTTGAATAGAAGCGTTCAAAAATTCATGAAAACGAAGCGATATAGCGAATTGCAAGAAAGTCGACCAAACCCAGATCAATATAGGTCTCACTATACCGGCTATACTATTGCAAAATTTAACGTGAATTGTTTGAATTGGTGCCCTTTTTCTCAACTCCGTAAGAGAAGTATATCAATTTGACAATAACTATAATCAATTTTACAAGAAATCCACTCAATCCTCTTTCTGTCAATATCTTATAAATCAACAACTCAATTTGGTTTATAACGTACCACTTATATCCTGATATTCAGCGAATATCTTCACTCTATGAAGACGCACACAAGAATGAATCTGAAACATTTCGAAGCAGAACATATATAAGCTCACGCTGATGTCATATACAACAGATACTTGGATTGTCTGGCATATTTCTATTATCTGTGAAGTATGAGGGGAAATACACAAATTATCGCAAATTACTGGACAATCAGCTTTTCTTATGAAATGAAAGATCATACTATTTTGATTTATAAGTAAAATGCTACGTTTCTATACAAAATGATACGATAATACACATTGTCATAAAATGTATGGAAGAAACCCAATAGGCTAAAGTGCTTCCTGGAGACCTGGCAGGAAAAATTACATATCGGACGGATTCCACAGTCCAAAAAAAGCACTATATTGATATCGAACTGACAGAAAATATATATGTACTCGGTTTCTTCTCCACGAATACTCCAATATCTTCTGGATAACTACGTCTTTATGTGCTTTTCTTGCCCCCCCTGGAAAAATATATATCTCATTTTGAAGCTTCCGACGGATACTTTACAACCCTATATTATGAAGTCAATATCATCACTTACTACAAAATGGCGGAACATTTAATGATTACCTGGTGTGATAGTTTATTTTAATTTTATATTATTATATTTATATATATATATAAATATATTTATTTATATATATAAATATATTTATTTATATATAATAATATAATATATATTATTATATTATAATTAATTTAAATCAAAAAGCCAATAATGTCGATACGACAACGTACATAATTGTTCAATTCAAATATTCTCATTTATTTTTCGATTTAACAAGTAGATAGGTACCACGTAAACTATCTCCAAAATGGCCAATTCAACCAAATTCAACAGAGGAACTGTATTTGAATATGCTGGATACTACTGTTGATCCTCCAATCACCGAAATCGTCGAAGTGAATCCTAATAAAATTGATTCATCAAGCAAATTTCGGCAAGAGTTCCGTTTCTCTCTCTAGAGAAATTGTTGATTTCTGCTTCGGCGAATAATATTTTCTCCTCAAACAAGTGATGCAGTTTCCGCCTCGGTATGTACCCAATATATCATTCAGAATCTTAAAAAAATTTATATCGGTTTAGTTCTTAAGTTATGACAGTTTGGTGTGGTGTGAGGTTTGGTCTATATTTGTTACACGTGAACACGATTTCTGCTGTGAAATTCTCACGCGTTATTTCAATCGATTTTTCTTCGTTCGTTAAGCTAATGAGTTTTTCGAAGGAGAAACATCAACACGGTAGATGCTTTCTTTTTTATTGCCATCAAAACATGCCACGATCATTTGTCAACTTCACGACTGAGCTGGAGCGTCGTTTAAAAATCTGCTCATAATATATCGAGTTTATGCAATCGCTTCTACGATCTCTGGTCTGTATTAACAGAAAATTTCTTTTAAATAATGCATGTCTTCCTAATATCGATGCATTATTCTTACTCAGCGAAACTTTCTGATATTAATTTATCTTTTTCGCAATCTGACGGCCTTATTTGTAACTTATTGAATTATTTATGAACGCTAGAACTGTTTCCGAATTGCTTTTTAATGAAATAATAGAATTCCGCGTCTGTCTGCCTCGTGACTTTGGCTTGGATTCGATTTGTGGGGTTATTATTGAACCATATTTAACTGTCAGTAGAATCTACATGGTGAACAATGATAGGGAATCTTCAGATGGCGAGTGGTGATGTTTAATGGGCTGCAATTAAACTGTTCTACAGCTATTAAATGGGTTAAACCCGAGGGGGAAACAACTAGCTAAAATCTGTACAATATTTAAAATCTTTCAAAGACTTAAACGCATGACTTAAAGGCTTAAAAGTATGCATCAGTTGTATTTCAATAGCCGTCGGAGTATCATCTCGGAAAGTAGTTGTTTTCTGTGGAATATTTGCTAATTTGCCATAATCATATTTTATTGTTGTTCTTTCGGAATTCTTTCAGTTTATTCTGTGTCTTCAAGGTCCACAACCATTTATTTTTTGTCATTCATTTTTTTTTTCGTAACGCAATGCTAATTTTTCTTCTGCGAATAACATAACCTTTCTGTGAGTTCTCTTCTGACTTGAGACGCAGGGTTGTAAATAGAAATTGTCGACATCAATCAACATTAATGAGATGTAAATATTTTTCAGAAAGAAGAAAATGTAATTAAAACAAGTGATAGGTTCAAACTTTTTATTGATTAATACTTCGGATTTTTGTATTCTTCTCCACTTTTCACTGTTGTCACCCTAAGGCATTTTTGACAGCGTATGCAGAAAATAGATACTAGAACATGATGAGTTTCTCCTTCGATAATTTGTAATGATAAAAATTCTTTGCAATGTAGGCATTGCATTTGCTGGGCCATGTATTTCTGCGAAACAATCCTGTTACCTCTTACATTTGACTTGGGAACATCTGTCATTTTTCTACATCTACTTTTACCATTCATGACACGTTGTTGCATTGCGCGGTGCACTTTTTCTTTAACAAATTTGCCTTTCCAGCAAAAACTATTTTTAGTATTCTCAGACATATTCATTTACTACGCGATACGCGAATAATCGTTTTTGGATTGTAACACTGACGCTACAAAAAAAAGCCGCATCTGCTCTCAGACCGGGCGCAGGACAGCGTTGCCAGATATTTTCTCGCCAGCTCGCACTCTGTTACTCTGTCCTTCTTTTTCACCCCCCCCCCACCAAGTCCCGACTATCGAACCTCCTTAGGTATCAAAATTCATCAGTGAAAATAATGTTACTGATCAATGATTACCAATAAAGGATCAGGACCAGTTAATTTGAATACCCATCTTTTTTTCCTTTTCGGAAAATTTGGATGAATTGGTATCACTCTTTATACGAGAAGAACTGTATGAAATGATGTCTTTCTTGCTCATCAATATTGTCCAATGTTTCTGAGACATTTTTTGAAAAATGTTCAGTCATACAGCTTTCTGTTCTTTCAGTAGATAATAGCCAATTTTTTTAAGAGGTGGCTCTGTACGAATCTCGGAGTTCAATTATTTTCCAGTTTCGAGGACTCGGTTCGTAGCTATGGAAGCGAAGTGTTCCAGATCCAAAAAAAAAACTGTAGGCTTCTTCTGGTTTCGCAAGCTCTTGAAGAGATTACTGAAAGTTTTTCTTCTCTTTTGGGTTTGTATAACTACTTTGGAACTTCTTCCTAACGTTTCGCTAGCGCGAGTGGCCAGCTTCTTCAGAGGCGTACTCATTTCCGATGACTCGTAGAAAAGCTTTTTCACTCCTCGAATAGATTCGATTTGCCTGAGCTGATTTGAGAGCCCGTTTCAGCTTTAAAAAGGTTGGTATGATGTTGAAGTCCCGACAGCGACATAGAAATGTCAACGTCCGTAGAGGTTTTTGACAAAATGGTTGAGGCTTTCGCAGCCGAGGTTATCAGTATAACTACTTTTCTTCGGGCTTGAAGGCCATCGTTCTTTGGAATTTCTTCCTGACGTTTCGCTAGCGCGCCAGCTTCTTCAGAGGCTTACTCATTTCCGATGAGTCATCGGAAATGAGTAAGCCTCTGAAGATGCTGGCCACTCGCGCTAGCAAAACGTTATTTTTGAAAGAAAAAAAATCTTAAGGGAATTAATGTTTGAAAGTCATTTTGTGTGGGGGTTAAATTCTTTCTCCGTAGTTTTTGTATTGTTAAGCTACCGTAATCGGTAGCTTAATATGGTCGGCACAAGTTTTACTTTTAGACCTTACTCAATAGTATTACAAGATTATGATACGCAATTTTCAATCAATCACAAACAAGCTCTTCAAAGAGCTTAAGTGATTTCTCGTTTATTTCATTGGACATAGATATAACTTTCTCATGTACTGTAATTTCAAGTTTTTCATGTTTCATGTTTTAATGTTTTGTAATTTCTATTTATACTATATGTACTTTGTAAGTCTTTTTACCTGGAAATAAACATTATTATTATTATTATTGAAAAAAAAAATCTGGAAATAAATGGAATTTATATTGGAAATACGTCCTATAAGTCAGCAACTTTTCATAACTGAAGATTGCCCTCCAAAAATGTAATATAACCAATATTTATAGAAACTACTGTTAACGTTTTGAAAAAAAAAATTTTTCCTGTTTTCAAAATTTGGATTTATGTCGCTTCTATACTTCTTTTGGAAATCCGTTGAGTTCCAATCCATTGCTCATCAATATTGTCCAATGTTTCTGAGACATTTTTTGAAAAATGTTCAGTCATACAGCTTTCTGTTATTTCAGTAGATAATAGCCAATTTTTTTAAGAGGTGGCTCTGTACGAATCTCGGAGTTCAATTATTTTCCAGTTTCGAGGACTCGGTTCGTAGCTATGGAAGCGAAGTGTTTCAGATTCAAAAAAAAACTGTAGGCTTCTTCTGGTTCCGCAAGCTCTTGAAGAGATTACTGAAAGTTTTTCTTCTCTTTTGGGTTTGTATAACTACTTTGGAACTTCTTCCTAACGTTTCGCTAGCGCGAGTGGCCAGCTTCTTCAGAGGCGTACTCATTTCCGATGACTCGTAGAAAAGCTTTTTCACTCCTCGAATAGATTCGATTTGCCTGAGCTGATTTGAGAGCCCGTTTTAACTTTAAAAAGGTTGGTATGATGTTGAAGTCCCGACAGCGACATAGAAATGTCAACGTCCGTAGAGGTTTTTGACAAAATGGTTGAGGCTTTCGCAGCCGAGGTTATCAGTATAACTACTTTTCTTCGGGCTTGAAGGCCGTCGTTCTTTGGAATTTCTTCCTGACGTTTCGCTAGCGCGCCAGCTTCTTCAGAGGCTTACTCATTTCCGATGAGTCATCGGAAATGAGTAAGCCTCTGAAGAAGCTGGCCACTCGCGCTTAGGGAATTACTGTTTGAAAGTCATTTTTTGTGGGTGTTAAATTCTTTCTCCGTAGTTTTTGTATTGTTAAGCTACCATAATCTGGAAATAAATGGAATTTATATTGGAAATACGTCCTATAAGTCAGCAACTTTTCATAACTGAAGATTGCCCTCCAAAAATGTAATATAACCAATATTTATAGAAACTACTGTTAACGTTTTGAAGAAAAAAATTGTTCCTGTTTTCAAAATTTGGAATTATGTCGCTTCTATACTTCTTTTGGAAATCCGTTGAGTTCCAATCCATTCTACTGTGTGATCTCCATCAGAAATAAGGATGTGCTCTGATAATTCAGAACAATCAAACTGTCTGTTCCTGACGTACATCTTGTATTCATCCTTTTGCACTTCCAGTGGTCTTGATGTTTTATATCTTTCTGATTATCAATTCCTTATTCTTTCAGATTGTAGTGAGTTATAAATTCAGATACTACGTAGAAAAAATCGAACGAGAACAATTTGTAAACATCGAAAGATATCTGGGGAATTGGATGCATCGCACTCCACTTACAAAAATAATTCTATTGTGAGTTAAGAATGTCGACGCCGAGCGCTTCATACAAAACTCTGGTAACAATATCAAAGTTCGTAGGGTCGCGAGAGGCTTGTAAAGCAAAGAACAAGCGAGAGAAAGACGACAGAAGATCCCGAATTGCAATAACAGCCTACTCCATATGTAACGCTCATGTATATTCACGGCCAGAACAAAGCCCCTCGAGTAAACAATGATAGCAAAGTCGCGTCTCAGAGAAAGGGCGCTATCTGGCAGGACCAGCAAGAGACATTACCATAATCGGATAAGGCACCGAGCGATCATTATGAGAGCGATTAGGAGGCGATATGATCATCGCAGATATTCCAGAAGAATTGATAAAGCCGTCTGGGAATATGAATGATATTGTTGCAATAGTATTCCTAAATAAAATCGAATATACAGGGTTCATCTGGAGTAATGACTTCAATTTTAGGGGTTGCTTCCTTGTTCATTACAAAAACTTCAAGTGTAGATATTATGGAGATGTGGATGAGTTTATTAATACAATACCCAGGTCAACTTTCAATGACGACTTTGATTCTATTACTAGTTTATTCCTTGTTCATAAAATGTACGTATGTCTTGGTTGGGAAATAAGATTGTGATGTATCAAAAGGAGACATTTTTCACACATTAATTCGGAGGGTATTTCCTCGATTTTCATGTTACTCAATATGTTGAATAACATAAACAAGCGGCTTGTTCCTCACCAGGTTTGACACAATAATTTCTGTGCTTCCCGAAGCATTTTGTAACGGGCTTAGTTTACAAAAAAAAAAATAAAATTTTTTCTTGTACGCCCAGTAGTCAAAGAGAAAGAACCTAAAAAACGGGTGAATGTTCGCAAAATGTAAATATCTTTTATCGAATGTTGATCACCCCCAGATAGAAAGTTAACAATCGAAGGCTTTAGTTAAATCTATGAAAGACTCCAAAGCTATCATCATTTTAAACGGGTGTAGTTATTCATAAGAAATTAATCAGTACTATCATCTGTAAAACTATATTGGTAAATGAGGAATCTCTCTGCGCTATTCGAAAAATTCAGGAATTCATGTTGTATATTCGAAGTATCGTTCGTACTACTCATCTCATAAATTTTATGAGATTCGTCCAGGATATGATCTTCAAAAAGATCCTAGTGAACTCTGATACTGAGGACAATTAATCCCTCGAAGAAACCTCAACCGTCGTATGACTAGTGAATAGTTCAAAGCTTCTTATCTTTCATTAACCAATTTGTGATATTTTGGTTAGTTACATGATCCTTCTGGATCCTCCCTTGAGGATTTGCCCTTTTTTTCTAATATGCTACTCTCAAAACATGCAATAATAATATTCCTGCTAATCTTCCTAGTGGGGCACTCGAAATTAGACCCTCTTATGTAAAAGCGGATATTGCCCGCCTTCGACAAGCATCTTATGGAGAGTCAGCTTTAATTTGGAGTGTGGCTGAAGGCTACCGAGAATCTCGTCCAAACACACATCGGGCTGCTCTCTATATTTACTTTGGACTTCGTCTCTAGTGTAGTCGGCTATATTGCCAAATTTAAGGACATTCCTTCAAGCTATGGAAGGTAGTAATAGTAGATTACACACCAGTCAATAACAGACATTATGCACGACTAATTCATTTATCATAAATAAATGATTCTTTCATTCATCTCAATACAAATACACAAACATCACCTACGAGTTTGACACTGACACTTTGGAGTTCGGTTATATCGTTTCCTTGGTAATATTCGATTCGAGAAATTTTATGATAGTACCTCAAGAGGAAATAAAGGCAGAGACTATTAATCCCTCACCACTACTCCCTATTAGACATAAGTATGACATTATACTGCAGAAATAGTGCAGTATAATACTTGCATTATGTATTAGTCATAAATAAACAAAATTATTGGGTACAGTTCACATGTATTATTCACCAAGTACCTAAACGTCTATGAGAATGTTCCATGTTCCATCAGATATCTCAAATTGAATAGGAATCGCCACGTGAATGATCAAGACTTAGTTAGTGGTTATCCTATGGCGAGAAATGAAAAAAAAAATTATCATATTTTGCATTTTCAGAATTTATTCTAAATCTGAGATATTAGAAACCTTTTTGAACAAAACTCGCTCATCCGACTCAAACTGAATCACCTTTATTTTAATATTTTATTGGGTCGAAGTATGATTACATCCTGATGAAATCCGCATGTTGAATCTAGTTTATCATAATTTGATAAAAAGCACTTGTAAATAACCCTGATAATTGTATAGAACCTCATCACCACCAAAGTTCCTTATGCAATAGCTATCGCATAGTTTTCCAAAACTGGTTCATGTGATTACCCATAATTTTTTTGGACATATTCCATAACATAATTATGAGGACTCAAGTGATCCTTATTTTGCGAGTGAAAGAATCAGAATTATTTAAAAAAATATAACACCTTCAATCATATGTCGAAAAAAGTTGATATCGGTCAATCATTATAACTATTTTTTGGAAAAAATAAAATTCAAGTTCGATATGGTGAACGATTTGCATGTCATGAATCTGTACTATTTAGGTAATTAAACCAACGCTACAGCAACATATACCAACGTTCAAAAAACTGACGGAGCTGAAAAATAGTGTTGAAGAGGATTAGAAAAAATTTACACTGTGGATATGGCAACAAGGCTCATTGAAAAATATTGTTGTTTCACAGCTGATAAACTGCACCTGTAAATATATTGGGTCAAGTCTCTCAAAATATTACGTCGACTTCTGATGATTTAATTTGAGTAGATTTTGGGCAATGTGCCGGAAAATGCGACGTATGAAATTCGTGAGATGAGAACTAGCCAGTGATTCGGTTTCAAGTGTTAGTATCCCCACATATAAAAAGATGTGTCCGGGAGTTGAGTTTTTTCTCGTTTCGCATTGGGTTTAATATTTAATATTTTTCTAAAACTGACTTCCTCGTTTGAATGAACAAAATCTATTTTCAGTTCTTCATCTTCAACTGAATACACGTTTGCCACATAGTTTCGATTTAGATGTTTAGAATGGCAATTCAAAAATAAATATTTCATCGACATGTTCAACGACATTAAAATCAAAAACTGGTACCTGCATTTCGCATTGGTCATGAACATTCCGAGTTCCAAACTATTGTATTCGAAGGCGCGGAGTATGGTTTTTTACAGTTCAAACTGTAGATTATCAAAATTGACAGTTCGAACTGTCAGTTAGCAATAATCGACAATCAAACTGTCGACTCTCAATAATCCACAGTTTAGTTGTCTATTAATAGACAGTTAATCTGTTGATTTTATATAATCGACAGTTCGAAGTGTAGTTTACAGATACTCGACAGTTTTTCAGTTGTTTTCAGGTAGTTTTTGAGTGCAGTATCCAAAACAACCGTCAGATTTTTGTATATCAGATATAGTTTTGCAGATACGTAATATTGACGCTTTTTAAACAAACTGATCTACTTTTTTATTTACATACATTTTATAACATTTCTATTTCATTATTCACTCCTACTACGATACCACCATTGAAAAAAACAAAAATATAAGTAAGGTAATTATCTTAAATCTAAATATAGACATGAAAAAGGTCGGATATACATAAATAACAATCATCACTCATCACTTTTACGATGAAAGGTGAAGTCAGTACCCGGATAAAGTAATTTTTTTTATTCAATCTAGATTTCTAGAGGCAAGTCATTCAGTGGATTCCTTAGAGAGGCTCAGGTATCTGATGAGGTCATTCAATTCTTGTTGATTGAAGCGTTGGGGATTTGGTGTATCTGCTTCAAAATCACTTTCTTTTTCTAACTACAAATCCTGAACTTCATCAGACGTTGATGTATCTTGATCATCTTCTGAGAGTGTGGGTAGACTGCTGAATATTGGAATGGAAATTCCTTCAGAATGGGGTACTGGCCTTCTTGCTGAGTCTATATCAGGATATGTCCAGTTTTGTCTATTGTTTCGATTGATACCCTTGATATTTGCGATACAAAAATAGCAATCATCGTGATGGTTTCTTGGTTCCCTCCAAACCATTTAGGGACGTCCTCTTTCCAATTGACATTGCCGCCAATGTTCAACGCATATTTTACATACCAAATGTGGAGCCCACTATTTATCTCGGTCTCCCAAGTCTCACAAAGTCAGAAACAGGTTTCCCACTTTATTCGAAAGTGCATCCACATTCACCACATATTACGACTGGTTGATCAAAACAACTTCTACTTGTGGATGCCATGCCTTTAATTTGATATTAATTTAATTTATCGAAATAAAATTGATCGGCCCGTATCTGAGGAACTAGAGCTACTACGAGAAAATGCAAGACATTTTGGAAATCAGCACACCAAAACATTCAGAACCAGTTTATTATTCACCGGCAGCAAAAAAATAATATTATTTTGTTGGGTTGTGAGATAATCGACAGTATGAATTTTAGATTATACAAAAAATTACCTCAGCGCTTTCGAAAGTGTATCGCAATGATTCAAATCAGTTTGACACCGTTGCTATTGATAGAAAGTTAGATTGTTCAAATTTTCAAGTTCGTCCACCTCCTTTTCATTTAATACAAAACTTGATTATACGTTCAACAATTAGTTGAATTGTATTCATTGAAATAAACAGCACAAGGTTGGACTGATCATGGAAAATACTCCGAAATAGTATGAGAGCGGGTACTGAAAGTGCCAGACAAATGAATGGATTAGGTTTCATGCGAGCTTTGAAACTTCAAAGTTGATTTCATGTAGTTTGAAAACAACTTCAATCTTTCCATTGACGCAATGGAACCATTTTTGCCGCTAATTGAGGTACAATCCAAAAACATTTGGTTATTTCTTACTTGTCTTGGATTATTTGTCAGAGGATCAAGTAACGAATACATCTATGGATGAAGATAATCTCCGCCTTTGTTAAAAAAAACATAGAACAGGTTCAAAATGGTTCAGAGGAGGTGAGTTCATTATGATAAATCAAGTCATCTTCATTTACAAATATTAGCTCGAATATTCCCAGTTTCAACACATTCTGTTCCTTCTGTTTTTCAAAATTCTCTTCTCTTCAAAGATTCTAAAAAAATCAATATCAATCGAATATTTGCGTTTATTTTCTAATGAACTATGGGGTGAACTGCACGGACATGAAATTTCAACAAAAATAATATGAATGCGGTTAAGGATTCTGATCGAAAAATGATGAAATATAATCGATAAACGATAAACTGAGGAACTTTCCCACTAAATACAACAGACATTTCCGAAAACGTCTAATTTGTGCTGATATGCTCCGAATAAATTGACATTCCGATGGTATATTCATTCTCATGAATGATTTGCGACCAGAGATCTTTCCGAAAGGTAATTTGTGAAATCATAATTTTTGCAAATTTTCAATTGTCATTTCGATTCCGATTTGGGTTGATGAATTGAACAGAACAAAATTCTGTGAATTCTAAGTCTCTGTTTCAGTGAATCTCAACGATTTCAGCAACGTAATTTAGAATGTTCTCTTCGAAGGCGATAAAAATCCGGGTGAGAGACGATACACCTTTTAGGAGTTACGGTCTAGGAAAAGACAAGCGTGTAATGAGGCCTTCCACATCCCATGCGGGTTGAATCGATTTTTATCTCGATTACTCTGGCCTTTGTAGGGATTTAATCTTAACGAGGGCAAGAAGATAATCACAGGACTTGCCCATTTTTAACAAACTACAGAGCATTTTTCTGTACAATCTTTTGGACTTTCTGAAAACGATTGTTTTGATTGTTATTTGAATTAAGGGTTGTTGAGAAATTGACTTTGTTTTTTATTCTGTTGAAAGTAGGAAATAAGAAAGAACACCAGATTGCGTTTTGCCACGATTTCATTCTTGGTTCGAAAATAAGTGACAATTGCTAACGCAAAATCAGATCTGGAACATTTCGTTTTCGAAAGGGCATCGACATTTCTCGAACCTCCATGACAACTCTGCGTTGGTAAACAAATGTGGTCGATGGGCATTGCATTCTCCGAGGCACTTGCATAGGCGTAGAGAAAGTCATGGGCGTAACGAAAGGGTTTATTGTTTCGCAGAATTGTTGTTGTATATGTGTTTGTGCACTTTTATGGTACAAACGTTTTCTAGAGTGCTCTGAATAAACATATAAAACACACATACATGTACGTAACCAATTTTTCTCAATAAGTTCACAGCAAGCCCAATTATTTCTACAAACTATTACCATTCTGAATATAACCCTCGTCATCGAGCCATCCATCTATCGTGCGCTGACAAAAACATAATATAGTAGCTGACTGAAGGAATCAAGAAAATTCATGAAGATATTGTGATGATCAAAAGAGGGTTGGAGATTTTCATTGAAGCAAGCGAAGCAAGAAATTGGAGTCCGTCAGAGGAATAGTCAATAATTTAGAAGAGGAGAATTTCTGGACGGGAACAGAAAAGGAAAAACATAATTGCTTTCAGCCTGGGAAGATCTAGAATCGATACTCCAGTGGTAACTGTCTGTAACGAAATCAACAAATTTATAGGCACTGGCATATCTGTGTCAGAAATTAGCAGTCACTTCCTCGGTCGAACTGATCATAGCCGTCTCAAAATCAAATTCATATCCCAAATAAAAGATTTTCATATTAGGAAAAACAAAACTCCTCATAGGTATGAATATTTCAATCTCTCAAGATCTAACAAAATATCATCTAAAAGAACCGAAAGTCTTTTGATAGTACTAAGCAGAAGGAAAACAAAAAACTTCTAGTGACTGCTACATGACAGTCAGTGAATTGTACTTCAATAGCAAACCTCACAAAATTGAGGAACTTGAAACTCTGGATAATAAAGAAAAAGTGAAAGCGGCAAGCGCATCATATACGCCAAGTGTCGTGACACCACAGGAGGCTGACGATGTTTTTGGTAATTCTCATAACAGTGAAAAGTTGGAAACAAATACTCGAAACCACAGAATAAATTCAAATGTCCCAACAAGTATTATAGGTGTCTTGACAAACACACCCGAATGAACTTACGAAAGAGCAATGTCAAACGCACTAGTACCACGTGACATTCTCCTACGATTAGAAAGAGTAGAAACACACTCAAATGGATGAATAAAGAGATCAAATGCATATTTGATTTTCTCCCCTTGTGTATGAACACATTTTGGAATAAGAATCATCACTTGCCAACACATTCAATTCTAAGATATAATTTTTCTTCACACTTATCAGATGAGCTTTTTCTGTAACTGTGAAAAAACGTTAAAAATTACTATCAATAATAAACTTTTACCAGAAACCATGTACTTATGCGAATGTGAAGAATTATTGGAAGTAAACAATGAAAATAACAGTCAGCACTACCAATAAACAGGATATTTTTACAGAACGTAAGCTTTGAATTCGATTTTCTTATATTAACAGAAACAGGGAATATCTTGAACACAAATTTTCACAACACATAAGGTTACAATACAGGTAAGTAACTATAATAATCAGAATGATAGGACCATAATTCGTATCAAAAGCAAATATGAATTCGAATTCGACATCATTGAGGCTGCAAAAATTTAATTTATGTTCCCAACAGCACGCTATAGATCACCATCTTCCCACATAGGCGATTTCATTTGTATTCATCAGAAATATTCATGCCTTGATCATATTATCATTGAATCAAAATTAAATATCACAGATACGATCCTACCCATCATAGTGATAGACCACTCATCTACAATACTACGAGTATTTACAAAAAAAATACATCATAATGAATCTAACAGCAGATATATTTCATATTTAAATTATAAAAAATCATACAAAAACTAGAGGATACAAATTGGCAAAACGTATACGCGACACAGGATCTAAATACAGCACTGAATAACTTTAACACTTCAATCATTAGCATTTTGATAAAATACACCGAAAAATGTCTATAGAAAATGTACCGAAATTGCAACAAGTTTAAAACTCTACTGAAAGTGATCAACGAAAAAAAATCGTTTATTCGAAACTAGCCTTGAAGACCCTCACAGTATTGTATTGAAAACCGTTGCAAAAGTTTCAGAGATAAAGTTATCAATTTTATGAAAACAAGCAAGTAAAACTACTACAAGAATAAAACAGTAAGCAAAATACGAAATACCACACAAATATGGAATATTGTGAAATCACTGGTACTAATTCTTAATTGGACCAATAAGAAATGATCATAGACTACTCACAACTAACGGAAAAATAGCCAAAAAATCCAACAATTCCGTAGATATTGGAAAGGAACTGGCCAATAAAAAAGTAAGAAATGATTTTTGATCAAAATATTCTACCAAACTCCTTTTTCCTAAGATCAACCGATAAAAATGACTTAATGCTTTAATCTGCGATCTCAAAAACGAAAAGGTGGTAGAAAAAAACGAAATTAAGGCATAACTTAAATCAGTCTCATATTATATTATACTAGATCCTTTGGTTTTCATGTATATCCCTTGGTGTGTGGCCCCAGTAGGGGCCCCAATCCTTAAAAAAGGAAATAAAACTGAAATCAGAAACTATATGATCTCGCTCAACACCCATCTATCAAAAATGTTCGAAAAATTGCTAGAGAAAAAATAAACCCATTTATATCGAAATATCAAATTGATATCTGATAGACAATTTGGTTTCGAAGAAAAAAACATCACCCGACAAAAATGGTACATAAATCGTTAAGACGAAGGCCTTGTTTAAGTCTATTTTCAGACCTAACGAAGGCTTTCGATACTGTTGATCGTTAATTTCTTCTACAATGGTATCAGACGGAACCCTCTAACTCTATTTGAAAGCTATCTCCGAAAAGTGATGCAATTTGTGAGAATTGCTGATACAATGGACATTGAGAAAACAGATGCGGAGTTCCACAAGGTACCGTACTGGGACATTTGCTATTTATTTTATATGTGAATGAATCATTCAATTTCAGCGGGGTTGGAAATAATTGAATATGCAGACGACACCCCAATATTCTATGAGGCACTTGGATCGATTTGAAAAATAACAGAAGCAGATTTCCATCTGCTCCAAACATGGTTTGACCTGAGGCTCCTGACAGTGAATCTGCAAAAAACTCCCTTTGAGCTGCAACACATTCAGTGATTGTCCATTCGAAACTCTTGGTGCCAGAAAACAAGGAAAAATACTATCTTATAAAAGATTCCCTGAGGGGAATCTAATACCTTTATAGAAACATATAGTGGGTCTCTCATATAAAATATACAATGAAAAATCTTCGAATAATCCTTCATAGTTCCCGTTCCTTGAGAAATATCTTACCCTACAATGAACAGAAGTTATATCGAACCCTAGTGGAGAGCCATTTGAGATATGCCATAATAGCATGGGGAGCAGCTCTGCGTGTACACCTCAATCCCTAGATATTACAAATAATTTAAAAAGTTCGTGTTTTTCGTTGGGTCTCTTTTACAAAGAATGTGAAGTTATGTATATGAGACAATTATAATTCGATTGCACAAACGTGAAGTATAATTTCGGGAAAAAAGTAATATCACGAAATCACCAGTATCACCCTCTATTCCTCAGACATTTAAGTTCCGTATATCCATGTAGGAAGCAACATCAACCTCAGAAATTCATCATTCCATACCGGCTGTTGACAAGAAATACGACGTATCAATGAATTTCACAAAGTTTCAACAAAAATTCCAAACTGTGATAATGTTGAACTTTCTTCATGTTTAAGTAAATAAAAATTGAAGTGTCCCCGTGGACACTGTAAGTAGTTTTTTCACGCTTAAATTTACTCGAATGACTGACTTAACAATTGATATTTCAAACAAAAAAGTTTTGATATAAGCATTTTTTCGTTCGATCTCCTGTCACAAAATGATGTTGCTCAAATTAAAACATAAAAGCAATCATTCTCGCCGACACTGTGAGTAATAATTTATTTTCCTGTTGGTTCTTTATATGATATGATATTATTTGTAGCTTTCCTGACGATGACAGTATCAACTGTGGAAATATTGGAATAAAGTGTTAAAAGAGTGCTTGCTGCTTTAGCCAATAACAATCTTTCTCATATTGTTACCGTTCAGCAAAGACTTCCATTTTAGTTTTATATATATATATATATATATATATATATATATTTATATATATATATATATATATACTGATAACTCCAGTTTTTCCAATATTTTGATAATGTTTATCACCATCTTCAGGGAAAAGTGTATTTAAGGTTAGTCGTATTCAAAACGTTGGTAAAGTGGTATAACATGTCACAGACAATAAAATATGTTCACAGTCCAATATTAAAATTTTACACCAAGTAAATTGTTTAAAACGCCATTAAAATATTAACAGGATTAAGAAAAATATTACAGGTGAATACACATGAAAGTCGACATTAACGGTTGAATAATGAATAGCCAACATTTTGAATACGGCTAACCTCAAATACACTTTTCCCTGAAGATGGTAATAAACATTATCGAAATATTGGAGAAACTGGTGTTATAAGAGTACACTTCCGTTCTGCTGTTCACCAAAAAAAACTACAGTTTTGTTCTTAACTGGTCAGCAAAGACTTCCCCTCTAATATATATATATATATATATATATATATATATATATATATATATATATATATATATATATATATATATATATATAAGATGTGATGAAATGTCGAATCCACAGAACCATTTGCTTGTCGTACTATACTGATTATATTACTTAAGTGGATGTTGAAAAAAATATATTTTTAATGAGGAAATCGCGTAGAAAGCTGTATATTCACGTTTCGTTTATTCATTCAAATCCCTACTGTTCAGATATCAATCAATATACCTATAGTTGAAAAAAAAGTGAATTATTTCTCATTCCGCGTACGAAACGAGAGTGCATCACAAAGAAAAAAAAAGTAATGTAATTGGCGAATTTTTTAAATAATCGTAGAGCAATCTTTTTAATATTGAATCATCACGACAAATCTAAACCAACAGTTTTGACTTATTTATATGCGTCTCATATTGAAACTACATAATTATGAGACGATTGAATTTACTCCCGTGTCCTGTACAACCTCAATTCAAACAATACAATATAATATATTATGTTCCCAGAATTCAAGGCACGAATGCTCCGAATTCATGAAATCACCCTTCTACTTTCACTCAGGTCATGAATACATTAAAAATCTTTCCCAAACCACTTCAAGGTTCCCAAATAAATAAACCAAGTTCCCACAAGCCAAAGAAGCATTTTTTTGTTTTATGTTCCAATGATTGCGCTTGCTCTTCACAGGCAGAAATTCTAAAACGAGTACAGTTTTCAGTCGGCAGGGAGATATATAACAATTCAGTGGCTCCTTTGAGGAACTCGAAGCAGAAATACGATCAAAGGTATGGACCTGTGACCGTTCGTTCATTCGTGTCTAAGCTCATAGACAGGTGAAACCACCTTTGAGTGCGCCTTTCTACTTTACATGTCTTTATGAAGTAACTGGAATGTTTGATAAGTAACATTAAATAAACACATTCGCGAAGCTTGTATGCTGTTTCATGTCTTTCTGCCCTTCACTGACTGACGTGGATTATAATATTAATATCCAATTCATGATAATAAGTGTATATGTACTATACGGATCCGAAATCAGATGGAATATTGTTAAGTGGCGACATGGTATTTCTTAAAAACATTTTTCTCAGGTATGGTTTTTTCATTGTTGAGTCATGTTCGAATTTGTTCCCCCTGATTATAAAAATAATGCGAATACAAACCAAACTTCGGGTATTTCTTCCTGATCTGTTTTCAGATTCAAACATGACTTTCGTCAATCAAGATTTTACATGATCTGGAATAAAACCAACAATTTTCCCTACCATTGTACCATTTTTGTCAATAGCTCTCCGTATAGGGAATTCCTTGAGCACAGGAATATTGATATCTTGAGATTGATTTATTCCAGAATAGATGTCATCTCGTAACATTCGCCATTTATGTATTTTTGGTATTTTCCACTTTATTCCAAACTCATGTTTTCTCATAGTTCTTATTCAGGGGTAATATTCGAAACGTCGTTCGTCGTTTGTATCCGAGTTTATATCATACTGATTTTTTTCACCCATCATTAGTTGATAGTGGAAAATGTTATAATAGTAACTTCAGCAGAATGCGACACTTTGTTCAATATGAGAAACAAAAATTTGTTGGAAAATACTATTTTTCAAGGAGTGAAAAACCCTTACTGCGTGAAAATGAATCTGTACTATGTTATCGGACTCCTCAATCTTTCCGTCGCTCTTCCATTCGAATCCATAATGTCAATATAACAGCAAATAGAGCTTGAGCGATAAAAGTTCACCTTCGCAACGTTAAAAGGCACATTTTTCATCAAATCCTAAATCCCATATCTCCACCGACAGATGAGTAAATAAATTCTCTGAGATACAAGTCGACAAAGTAATTTCACTCCAATCCGAAGAACATATATATAAAATTCGGGTGTATTCAGATGGAAGTGTTCATTTGGAACCACGCATTATGGCTGAAGTAAGCGAGCGGAAATTAAACCAAAATGTAATATTGGAGAACGCGCACCTAGAAATATCCATCAAATTGATCAATTTGTGAAAGAGATGGATTCAGTCTGATTCCATGCAGTAAAGATCTTGTGTCATAGAGGATGAATATCAAACCATAAATTAGTACTAATTTGCAATTGATCTGTAAAGGTTTTCTTCACTCGTTTTGTTCAAGAAACCATTCAGTTCTTGATATAAAATTTTTGATATGAGATGGAATAACAGTTTTCATGGAAATAAAGGGTATTGACACATTGATAACACCACTCCTGAAGGGGTAAAACACTATTGGAAGGGTCTTTTTTGGTACACCAGTAGTTGCACAAACGAGATGATACTATTTGATACATCACGTCATCGCTATTGCAAGTAGTATTCATTTTCAAGGATTAATGACATTTGCAAGGTCATTTGGCTATATCTAGTATTCCGAAATCGATATTTAAAGTTCAATTGAATAATATAAGTGATTCCAATTCATTGATATCCCCAGTTAAATGAAATATTCAGCAATACAAACCACTTTGACATTTTTCGAAAAGCCATGAAGGAGTCCGATAGCGATAGTTATTATTAGCACTCCTCCTGGGCTGAGAAATCTTGTAGACTCGTCACTCAATTTGATACCCGAAAAATCTAGGGGAAGTTTCAAAAATATTACAGAAACCTCAATGATTTGTGAATCAACCAAAATTTCAAGAATGCTCTAGTGACTTTCAGTTTGCCGGCAGTTACTCTGGGCAACGGCCATAAAAAGAATTGTTGGCCGTCATCCTGGGTGTCGGCTGCAAAATTTCATCATACGGCCTCTGCTGCGGTTGCAAAATTGTCATTTTGCGTCCGGTTGCACGAAAAAAATATATTTCAATATATACTATGGTTACTGTAACAAGTGGATGATTCCATTCCTTTCAAATGCAAAGTTATGTCAACCTTGACATACAATATCATCACGACAGAGAAAAATAACCAACATACGACATGAATTGTGATTGAATTCACAAACAATATCATAGTTTCTTGTACCATTCTCACTAACAATGGGTTTCGAAAACCGATGTTCAGGTAACCCATTAATAGTGGGAATCGTACAGGAAAGTGTGAGATTTTTTGTGAATGTGGATTCTCATCAACTACAGGCCAGTTCAATTGAAAAATGAATGACTATTAGAGAGCAATATTCGCTCGAACACTATGTCACAATAATACAACTCGAATTCACGATAACTTCACCAAAACTTCATCTACCAATGTTTGAGCAGAAAAGAGAAATGAACTAGCAGTTATGTTTTTCTACTTTCATTCAATTTTTATAATAATAATTTATTGTCATGAAGTAGATCGATGTCCGGGAGTGTTAGAAAATTCACCTCCTACGTCGAACACTCATTGAAAATCTTTTTGATAGCCTCCTAAAGAGAAACAATATCTCTGGAAAACCTAAAAATAATTATGAATTGAATTCAGTGATCATTTCTGACTGAAATATGGGTTCCACGGGGACCTTGCGCTTAGATATCAAGGCATTGAACAAATTGATTGGTTTTACAATAATCCTGATACTGTACATGCCATTTTCAAATCAATCATCCATTTTACCACAGGCTATACATTTCTCCATTCCAGATGTAATTTCCGTGTCAGACATCGCACACTTCTCGAAAAACAAACACATACACCTCTAGATATTTTCTATTCCGAATAAAATAGCATCGAGCCAGGAGATATCTCTTGAGAGCAGATTCTCGCACGCTAGTGCGATGTAGCAGTCGAAACCAAGCAAGTCATATATCAGAGACCATTCCGTATTCCTCTATCTGTTTGGGGTGGTCGGGGGTTTGACTTCGGCTCTGAGCATTTGCATTCGTTTTATATACCTACACACACTAACTGAAATGAAAACGGGGTTTCCGTTTGATGTGGCAGAGGTGTTGCCTTATTCAATATAAAGTGGCCAAATTCAAATGCAGCCTCTGGAGATAAATATCAAATGGGGGTTTTCTCGTGGCCTGGACGTGACGATGTATAGTTCGTTCTAAACTTTGGCTGGATACTGATAGGTAATTATTTTGAGAGCAAAGTTTATATTCCCGTCTGTCACTGAATACATTTTGGAAAACTGTTTCGGTATCTCAAACGAAATGGAATCGTTCGGCACAAATCTCAATATTCCGAGAATTTTCATTATGATATTGTAGAAATGATAATATACATCTTTGAACGTTGTCAATGGCAGAAACCCCATTTGTTTTCTGATAAAATCTTGTTTTCTCCAACTGCTGCATTGAATTCTATAACCATTGTTTATAGAGATATAGATAGTCAATGCTAGTGTAAAAATGACTGGAAGGGTTTTTGTTACGCCATCTACAGTATAATGTCGATATTTTCGTTCACTTGACAATGCGCAACAAATTTTCTTAATCGGAAGGGAAAAATAGGTTTAGAGCTCTGTCAATTTGACAGAACTGTTGAAAGAACGATAATGAAGCTTCAAAATAGACTTGACGATAGAAGTTTATTGAGGAAATGAAAGTTTAGGCATTAAAATAATCTTCAAATCATTGAAATATGACACTGACAAAATATTCCACTTCTGTTTCTGAATTGATCTTTTCGTGTTATATATAAGTAATCAAGAAAATGTTTGATTCGGGCTACGACGTCCGTAAGAAAAATGAAAGAAAAGACACGACTGGGAACCGAAATCACTAGTGCCATCTAACCGTGGTTTTCATCCCTATAAATGATATTTCTATATAGTTGACTAACTATATCCCTAAAAACAATGCCATAACTATGCGGGACAGTTGAACCACTGGTATAGACACTACTTGTTCCCAACCTGTCAACTGTAACAGCGTTGGCTGTTCGATGTGCCCGTTCGAATATCTTCACCACCTATTATATAGTTCGAAGTTTGAGTTTTTCTGTAGCAAATGACGAGTCTCCCCTACGGCAGACGATATCAACAAAAACAGAAATGATTTGTTTCGTTGATTGAAGTTAGAACCAGTACCATTGATCCCAGAAAGGACCTAGCGGTACTCGGTTCTCATGCTTCATTACACGGCCAGGCGTGTAATGAAGCATGAATATCTTACAACGTAGGATATTCGTAGAATTAAAAAGTATTGAATGGGCCTATAGATGTTTTCATTGAATCAACGGGCTTTAATGGTTTCATGTTTGAACCCAATTTTATTCGATTCGATTAGTAGTTCTGTTTCGAGGGGAAATTAGAATGAAGAAGAGAGAATCTACTTTTTTGCTACTAACAGACGGATAGAGAAAGTGAGGTTCTTGTGTAATGGAATATGTTTTGGAAACAAAATTGATTTTCGGAATGTACCCCCAGGGGCCTATAACACAACCCGAGACACAACTACTACAAGTCTGACAAGTATATAAATAAATTATACAAGTGTAGATATTCTGTAACATAAAGTAACTTGTAGTTACTAGTGGGGCACTGGTAATTACGGGACTTTCTCTACAATTGTAGTATCATTTCGTAACACAAAAATGAGACTTGTACAGTTGTGTTACGGAATTGTCAACAATTGTAGACAATTTTCTACCTATCTTGATTGATAAGTAGATTGAACGTACTGGCTTTCATCGTGAGCGTATATCTATAATTCGACTGTCGATATGGTGGTCAAGCGATTCGGATAGTGAAAACCTCGCTGAAAACGAAAATGGTGGTGAAGTATATCGCTATCGGGAGAGAATTAACTTTGTCATACTGACAGACGGGGAATTTGTGGAAAGGTTAGTCGGCAACAGTGTGGAAGTCTTCTTCAAGATATAGGTCCAGCCATAGCGAATACAACGATTCAATGGTATGGCTTGTCACCATTACAGAAACTGATTATTGCTCTGCATTGGTTTGGAAACGGAGGGCAATACCTTGGAGTATGTGATATGCATGGAGTATCGAAAATGACCGTATGCAGATGTGTTCACGAAGTTACTGCTGCCGTAAACAAAATAAAATTTGGTGTATCAGTTCGATGGCCCGACAATACAGGGAACGTTATATAACGTTTTCATAATTTGGCAGGATTTCCTGAAGTTTGTGAAGCTGTAGATGGAATCCTCATAAATATCGATGCCCCCACAAACAACGAACCTGTTTACGTCGATCGCCATGGGAAGCATTCCATCAACTGCATGGCTGTATTTGGGCCTGACCTAAGGTTTTATTATATATGTGTAAATTGGCCTGGAAGTGTGCACGACGGTCGGGTACTCCGTAACAGTTCTCTATTTCGTAGAATGGAAAATGGTTGGAGACCTCATGCAAATGCTGTCATTCTAGGAGATTCTGCTTATCCTTTGCGTGAATGGTTAATTCCACCAACCTATGACAATCCGATGAACCCCTCGCAGACCGCATTCAACAGAGCTCAAAACGGACTCGACGCATTATTGAAAACGCTTTTGGCGTATTGAAGGAAAAATTTCCATGTTTGAACCACCTACGACCAAATATTTTCAAATGTGCAACATTGTGCAATATTACAAAAGTTGATGAAGATGATAATATGGTATTAAATGGTGATGATGATGATCAAGGTGACGAAAACAACCTCAGAGATAACGAAACACCTCCACTAGCAGCTCGAGCTAGTGTTCAACAGTTTATAGATTATTTTAGAAAAAATAATTAGCGGATTTCATTATTTTCTTTAACTTTTTGTAAAAATAACATTTTCCCCTCAAATATAACTTGTTTGCTAGCCATAGCTACAAAAATTATTTCACTCGCGCAGTCCTTGCACTTAACCACTAACACAAAAACACGTTAAGACATTTTACATCACGAATCGCGTTACCGGAAAAAGCAGTTAAATAAATAAATTGTCTTGTAGGAACAACACATACAAGTGTAGAATATTTCACTTGTAGCTACAAGTATATGAAATTATCTTATGTTACGAGAAATTAGGATATTTGTAGCTATAAGCGAATTACTTGTAACTTGTAGACTTGTTACAATTGTAGATTTGTCTTATAGGCTCCAGGTGTGTTCATCCAATCGAACGAATTCTAGAGTCATGAGTCGGATACATCTCAAGAATACTATCCCCTATTGTTCCAAATGTGATTTCGAGCATCTACATCAGTGACCGAAACGTTTTTTTTTTCGTGCAATCGGACGCGAAACAGCATTTCGTATTTGCAACAGAGGCGTAATAAATACCCAGGATGACGGCCGGTATTTTTTTACGACCGTTGCCCAGAGCAACGGGCTCATTCAACAATTTGTTTAATGCATTATTTGAATGTTTATGTTTCAAATAGAAAAATCTGCAAAAAATCTGAATTTTCACTTTTTATCTTTCCCCTCAAATCAATTGTTTTGAATGTGGCGTTCACCGAAACGAGGCGTGGTCCTACTTTGTATCTGCCAAGGGGACTCTTTTTTAATGAAGATTAAATTTTAGGTTGAAAACGACTTAGAAATTCCATGTATAATGTTACGAATGTCCTAGCGCAGGCCCTAGCGAGATCGTATACGCAGATGAGGGTCGCGTCGTAGCGAACGTAATTTTTCAGGAACCCGTAATTCGCTTGGAGAATTCGAGACACGTCATCGGGGAAGTATACAGGGTGTATCTGAATAACACCGAAAAAATTAAAGGGGTGATTCTGTGATGAAAATTAATGTGAGTGTTTGGTATAAAATTTTTTGAAAAAACCCTCCCCGGAAAAGTTACACCCCTTCGAAAATTAAAAAAAAATGGTTTTTCTTTTTCATTTTCCCTGTATATCAAGCTAAAGACACGAAACTTGGTAAACATTTTTTCTTTAAAAAAGTATGACTGAAAAGCCCAATTCATTGACTAACTTTTTTAACTCTACAAGTTTTTTTCGAAAACTCAAGCATTTATGAGAAAAAAATAAATAAGCTCATGTAAAATAGCATTTTATTGAACAACAGCCAACCAAATTATGATTATGATTATGAAACAAAAGTGAACAAAAACCTGTCGAATATCGACAGTACAATTAAAATAAATGTTGAAAATGACCACCTTCAGCTTCAATACAAGCATCTACCCTCTTCCTCATAGAATTGCGTATGCGATAAAATATTCCTGGAGAATTTCTTATAGTTTCACACCCTGCCACAATGCGGTTTCGCAGATCATCGATATTTTCAACTGGGTTTGTATATATCAAAGATTTCAGATATCCCCATATGCACAAATCCCAAGGATTAAGGTCAGGGGAGCGGGCTGGCCAGTTCACAGGTCCTCCTCGACCTATCCATTGATTGGCATACAACTCATCCAGGTGAGTTCTTGCACGTATACTAAAATGAGCTGGTGCACCATCGTGCATAAACCATGAATGTTGCCTAATTTGAATGGGAACCTCTTCAAGAAGAACAGGTAATTCTTCAAGGAGATGACAATATGCTTCACCATTTAATCGTAGCGGAAGAAAATGGGGACCAATTAAATGATTATCAATGATTCCGAGCCACACGTTTAATGAAAAATTATACTGATGATTTTCTTCAAAAAAGCCATGAGGATTTTCGTCAGCCCAAAGGTGATTGTTGTGAAAATTTCTAATACATTCTCTTGAGAAATTCGCCTCGTCAGTAAATAAAATATTACCTAAGAACTGTGGTGCTTGGCCAATCATATTAATAAGCCACTGACAAAAAAATCACACGGGGTAAAAAATCTCGAATCATTAACGCCTGCACCCGTTGAAGATGATAGGGATAGAACATTTGTTCTTTTAAAATTCCAAAAACAACGGAATGGCTTACATGTAGGACACGAGCTATTTTCCTGGTACTAGTTTCTGGGACTTCTTCAATTGAATTAAGTACGGCTTCTTCAACAGCTGCAGTTCTAACTTCTCTAGTACGACCAGAATCATAACTTCTTTTTTCAAAATTACCACGTTCCCGCAAGCGTCGGTGAATAGTTGTGAACGTAGTATGATGGGGTAGTCTACGCTGTGGGTACTGTTCAGCATAAAGTCTTTGCGTTTCCAATGAATTACCGTTAGCATGACCGTATGTAAAATGCATATCTGCCATTTCCAAATTCGAATATGCATTCATATTTTCAATCAACTAATATTTCCTACAATACACGATCATAAAACTTGTGAAACAATAAGATGGGTGGCAGAAAATGACACTACACACTCCTAGTGTCAGTATTAATGTTTTTATGCAAATCACAGGCCACTAGACTTGACGCAAACTACACTCGCGTTAGCTCATCTTTTTGAAAATGCATTGCATTAGATTTTTTTTCTCGTGAATGCTCAAATTTCAGAAAAAACTTGTAGAGTTAAAAAAGTTAGTCAATGAATTGAGCTTTTCAGTCATACTTTTTTAAAGAAAAAATTTTCATCTAAAAAAAGTTGTAAGAAAAAATATCTTAGGGGTTGTATTAATCAACCCCTTCTAAGCATACTTCAGGGTTGAAAAAATTTCAAAAAGTGTACTCTTATTGACAGATAATGTTTACCAAGTTTCGTGTCTTTAGCTTGATATACAGGGAAAATGAAAAAGAAAAACCAATTTTTTTTTTAATTTTCGAAGGGGTGTAACTTTTCCGGGGAGGGTTTTTTCAAAAAATTTTATACCAAACACTCACATTAATTTTCATCACAGAATCACCCCTTTAATTTTTTTGCTGTTATTTAGATACACCCTGTATAAGGAGCGGGACATCGCGGCGGAGACAAGTTTGTATTCAGAGCAGAGTTATTCAGAGCTAAGTGGAGCGAGTTTAGTGGAGCTAAGTGGAGAGAGTTTTGTTATTGCTAAGTGCAAGTAGTCGAAGTGTAGAATTTGTATAACAGAGAGTTTGTATTAGAGAGAGTTTGTATTAGAGAGAGTTTGTATTAGAGAGAGTTTATCAGAGTGTTCAGTACAGAGCGTTGAAAAGTTAGCGGAGCAGTTTAAGTGGTTGTATTGTGTTGTGATGAAAAGTTGTAAAAAAAGAAGTTTAGTGTTGTTTGGTGTTTTAATCATCGAACCCAAGGATAAATCGCAACAATATTAAAACCATGGTAGACCGACGGCCTATACATCTGAAGCTCGGCCGTTTGTCTAAAAATGGGGAAAACAATTTTTTATAAATTCTTGTAACAAAGATATCTCTGAAAATCAAAGCATCTGATGAGCAAGTACAGTGTAAAAGGCCATTGATGTTGAAATTCAAGTTAATAAACAGGTTTTTCTAAAATCAAAAGCTACACAGACCGTTAATATTATATACCAACGAAAAAGAAATCTTTCTGAAGATGTGAATTATACAGAAAGTTTTGAAAAAAAGTATGACTAAGTTCCCTCGAGGACAGTGAATATTCCATCATCATGAAAATATCGACTTCAGGTAAATTACCCGAATTAGTTCTACTAAAGCTGTCTTCTGATGAACACATGATGGCCCTAATTTTTCAAATTATTTCGAAAACAAAATAATACGTAACACGTAGTGTTTCCGACAATGGTGGCGATTAATAATCTCCAACTACAAGCCCGGTTGGCACCTGTCGAAGCTCGTCACCTGGTGTGACGTCACAATGTTGCGCGGGCGATCTCACATTTTCAATTGCACTTGCTTAGTTGTTGATTGGCATATAAAAAGGAATTTTTTTTGGGATACTTGTGAGATGATTTACTTTTATATTATATACAGCTTATCCAATCTATCTTGGCACAAACTCAGATACTTTTCCACTTGCAGACTGGTGCTGTGGACGAAGAAGAAACAAATAACACCTTCTAGGAATAAATTTCAACACAGTGAACACATATAATAGGTGTTTTTTTATCTAAGTATACTTCAAAGAGATTGCTGGGCATATGCGTTCTCAGTTCTGTGCCAAGATTGGACAAGCTGAACTTTTGAATCCAAAACTAAATTTGACTGAATGAGCCCATTGTCTGCAAACTGAACGTTTGAATTGCAAAATATTTCATTTCCATGGAAACGCTGTGATATTGACGCCATCAATTTACTTTTCTATATTCACGTTGAAACGCTGCCTTTTCAAAACGACATAATGTTCATTGGTATTATATGATTTTTACAGTTGCACCAAAAATTGTGTGTATACTATGGCTGTAAAATGATTTCGCGACCTCGAGATTATCTTGCCTCGGCCGTAGCAGCCTTGGCGATAATCTCTCTCTCGGAACGCGGAATAGCATTTTGCGGCCTTAGTATACAAATAACTAATCCCGTCCAACCAAATATATTGTATTGAATTCACCAGGAACGCAAACGAACCCACTTCCATCCGAATATCCAGCCGATATATGGTGGTAGCTCCGAAGCGAAGCGAGAGTGCGAAATGGGAAGAGAGAAGAGGAAATCGGATTTATGTTGTCAAGACGTTCGGGCATTGATTGATTGATCGGTTCGCCGATGAATTATGTGCACCGACGGCCCAGCCCGGCCCACCATCACATTAAGGACCTAATGGTTCGGAGGAGTGTCCGTAATTTCGACCTCATATGTACGGAATGATTATCACCTGCATTTGGCGATCTATCATCGGAAGTAACAGACCCCTGGATAAACGATTGCCTGAAAAAGAAAGAGCCGTGAGTCTCGAGGCTTGGCAGATAGTCTTCCCGAAGGTTAATTTTAAGTACAGCGCTGCGTAACTCGGTTCGTGTTTTACAAAAGTGTGGTAGTGAAACGGATATTGCCGGGAGCGTCGTTCATTCGAGGGAGAGAATCCTGTTATGGTAATTTTTTTCGTGCTCTCGGAGTTGTAAAGCATGACTTGCAGATAATTTCGCGATATGCATATTATATCATTCACATCCTGCGGTAGATATTTCTTTCACCTTCCTCTGGTACCTCTTTTGCGAACTTTCTTCATCTGAGAGATGGACAATAAAATAAGGAAACTATACTGCCTGCGTCAATCGTGTTGAAACTATCAAGAGAGAAGATATGAATAGCAACTTCTCCAAGTTATTTCAGAGACGTGAGTGGATCTGCGAGTGAATTTTTAACAAAGAGGAGAATTGACCTATTCTGAAGGAATTCCAACAGCTTCAACGTATATTTCGGTGCCGACCCCCCACACATGAAAATATTCCAGGATAAGTCCAATCTGTGCCTTGTTGATTATCATATGATTATTTCTTGACGGAAAAAGAAGACCAAGTTTCTTACTGCTGCTGATGATTTCGAGCATATATTTATTCACTTTATTTTTTTTTGAATTCTGGATTTACAAGCAGATATCGGAGATCAAAGGAAGGAAAATTTTACCTAGAGGAATATCGTCTGCAGACCTATACATTTAACAGAAAATCACATCCAGGATGTGATTGATATAAGGAATACAGTTAAGGTACATGTTTGTCACCCGCGGGATATCAGCATCTGTGATTGGCCAATGAATTGAATATCGACTGGATCAATGAACTTATTGATTAATTTCATCCACAGTTTTGTATCAAAACAATTCGTTGGAATGCAGGGTCGGTTAGAATTGGAATATTGTATATTTGCATCGCAGTTCACTTTGTGATGAACACTTCAAAAATACTCTTCTCTTCGTAACAGGTCAGATTCAACTGGACATTCAGAAATTTGATATAGGCTTCAATAGTGTTTAACACGGAAAAAAATCAACTGTGAACGGCACTGCAGCCCGGCAATTTCTGGGTGATTTTTTCAGAGTCACTTTCTTCGAATCCAGACAGAATTTCCTTTGCTGGTGCTGAAATCTGGAAACCAATGCTGAAACAGGGAGTGGAAATGAAGAAGAGCTCTTGGAATGATCAAAGCTGCGAAGTGCTGAAAATGAGAAACATGTCGGTAACAGCTAACTGAATATCAAAATGGCCCTGTTCCTACATCAGTTCCCAATTGAAAAATATTTTTTTTGCTTATGGCGTTATCCTAGCGTCAGGTGTTATATTATCGCAAATTCTCAATATTAAAACAATTGGTGGATCCGACAAAATTCCATTATTAGTCCTAAGATATTTCCTTAGATGTTTCGAGGTCAAGAGACCACAGGTACCGTTCATCTTGTCTCTAAGACTAAAGAGCTAGTACCTGAAATCATTATGGGTTCAAAATGGGTTTTTCAAATGACCAGCTAACGCCCCCCTTCCAAACTTCAACTATCAGAAGTAGAAACCTGTTCGAGCAATGAACTAACGAGGCATTACCCTTTGAAATGTGAATCCTAACCCAATGGTTCTTCGGTGGGGATCTACCGACATCCACTTAGGACATCTTAATGAAAAAATATTTGTTATATTTGAAGATCGATTATTTGGATTTCATTACTTGTTGTAATATGCTGTCTTTACTAGTCATATTGCTAATCTATTGACAAAAACTGCTTTTCTATAGATAAAGGAATGAAAATTTGTGTTAACTTCGAATTTTTCAGAATTGAAAGACAGTGGTATTCATCTCATTCACTTGGTGTTTCAGTTAACCCATTAACAGCGATATTTGTTTTTTTGCGAACTTTCTCGGAATTGTCATTATTCTTCAAACCGTAAGTGAAAATTTCGCAGTGAAAAGGTGAAAAAATTACAAAATAGTAGTTATTATTCAAAAAAATAACTTTTACCACATGGTAACGCTAGCCGAATGTGAGTACAATTTTATATCTTTCGCTGTGAAATATTTGATTGCATTCTATCTATAGAACAATATTACATTTTATGTATTTTGTTCGAATCCTTGAAGGATATCCCTCGCCAGCATATCTTCTCCATTTTCGTCATCATTCATGAGATGTGGATGATTATTGTCAATTGTATCTCTGATCATCGCAAATTCTATTCATGGTTGTACTGGAAGGTAACATTGGCTGTTAACCTAATCCTTTTGGCAGAACATCATATCTCATGAGCTATGTATTTTTTTCTAGAGTTTCTCCATATAAAATCCATGTATCCACGATGGAAGAGTCCATCGTGCCGAATTCCGATTGTATATCTCGATATGTTCTCAACTAGCCTACTAGATGGTCGAATTATTATTTTTTTCGTGACAATCGTTAGTTATAGTAGACAATACCATAACATGTAGATGCTCCTGTTATTGGCTAGCGTTACTATATGGTAACGCTTATCTGAAACATGTATAATAAAAAACGGCAACATATACTGGAAACAATTTAAAGAGATAAGTACTCCAAACGAACCTTTTGGTGCAATAAACCATACATGGGATATCATTCATTAGAGGAACTATCGACGTTTTTATACTTATTCTCGGCGAAAGTCCATAGGTTGATCACTCATTTCGAAACTTCATATTCAACCTAACATGCATAAAAACTAATAGTATTCCGCTAGAATATCGCCCCACCACAAATTGTACCAATATGTCTGTAAGACATATCCTTCAAAATGACTTCAGCTTCCAGTAAGGAGTTTTTGATCTTTAATTAAAGATAGGTGCAAGTGTTACCATACGGTAACGCTAGCCGTTGAAGGGTTTGAGCGAGTTTGTGAATGAATTACCGCCGACGAGACGATTTGCTTTTCCCAATGGATTTCCACAACTTCGGTTTTTGTTTCAGTGCCGTGTTTTATAACTGGAAATAGTACATACATACATTAACATTAATAGCTCGACTGAACAGGTATGGATAAAATTAAGATTTGGGAGTACAAGTGTTGCTGTGGGGGTAGTATATAGGCCACCGACCTTCGTTACGAATCTATTTCTTTCTGAATTTGAAGACACTTTTGCCGTAATAGTTCCTACTGTAGATCAGATGGTGAGCACAGGAGATTTTAATTTTAACGTATTCAACTCAGAAAATAGTTCAGTTCAAACATTTTTTTCTGTTCTGGAACAATTTGACTTGACACAATTAATTGAAATCATCTTTGGAACAATCTGTTCAGGCCAGTCTCAAATTACCTACACAGTAGGTTTCGGCTGGCACCTGTCAGAAAACAACTACTCCCCTGGCTAATACCACGAAGGGCATTGAATTATATCCGACCAGGTGCCAGTGCAGGTTTCTTCACAGAAGTAAATCCTGCATTTGCTTTCGTCGATACAAATGAAGGAATTGATTTTCAATTATAGGGACGGACACACTTGCAGACCGGTTTCGGGCTATTTGGCCACTCATCAGTGCAAGGCAGTGCCATCATCAACATAAAAGTCGATGATTTCCCATAATTAAAAATCAAACTCCTACAAGAGTATCAAGCCCCGGCCAAAGTTGATGCAAACAACGAAGTTGTTACGCCATCTACCAATGGACGAGGTATTCCAAAAGCAAACCGAATTCGCCCATTCCTCCTGCGAGGAAAATGTAAAAACACTTGACATAGTCAGTGGGCATACTTGAAGACTGGCGTTAAATCAAATCATCTTTGGAACAATCTGTTCAGGCCAGTCTCAAATTACCTACACAGTAGGTTTCGGCTGGCACCTGTCAGAAAACAACTACTCCCCTGGCTAATACCACGAAGGGCATTGAATTATATCCGACCAGGTGCCAGTGCAGGTTTCTTCACAGAAGTAAATCCTGCATTTGCTTTCGTCGATACAAATGAAGGAATTGATTTTCAATTATAGGGACGGACACACTTGCAGACCGGTTTCGGGCTATTTGGCCACTCATCAGTGCAAGGCAGTGCCATCATCAACATAAAAGTCGATGATTTCCCATAATTAAAAATCAAACTCCTACAAGAGTATCAAGCCCCGGCCAAAGTTGATGCAAACAACGAAGTTGTTACGCCATCTACCAATGGACGAGGTATTCCAAAAGCAAACCGAATTCGCCCATTCCTCCTGCGAGGAAAATGTAAAAACACTTGACATAGTCAGTGGACCTCGTCCATTGGTAGATGGCGTAACAACTTCGTTGTTTGCATCAACTTTGGCCGGGGCTTGATACTCTTGTAGGAGTTTGATTTTTAATTATGGGAAATCATCGACTTTTATGTTGATGATGGCACTGCCTTGCACTGATGAGTGGCCAAATAGCCCGAAACCGGTCTGCAAGTGTGTCCGTCCCTATAATTGAAAATCAATTCCTTCATTTGTATCGACGAAAGCAAATGCAGGATTTACTTCTGTGAAGAAACCTGCACTGGCACCTGGTCGGATATAATTCAATGCCCTTCGTGGTATTAGCCAGGGGAGTAGTTGTTTTCTGACAGGTGCCAGCCGAAACCTACTGTGTAGGTAATTTGAGACTGGCCTGAACAGATTGTTCCAAAGATGATTTGATTTAACGCCAGTCTTCAAGTATGCCCACTGACTATGTCAAGTGTTTTTACATTTTCCTCGCAGGAGGAATGGGCGAATTCGGTTTGCTTTTGGAATACCTCGTCCATTGGTAGATGGCGTAACAACTTCGTTGTTTGCATCAACTTTGGCCGGGGCTTGATACTCTTGTAGGAGTTTGATTTTTAATTATGGGAAATCATCGACTTTTATGTTGATGATGGCACTGCCTTGCACTGATGAGTGGCCAAATAGCCCGAAACCGGTCTGCAAGTGTGTCCGTCCCTATAATTGAAAATCAATTCCTTCATTTGTATCGACGAAAGCAAATGCAGGATTTACTTCTGTGAAGAAACCTGCACTGGCACCTGGTCGGATATAATTCAATGCCCTTCGTGGTATTAGCCAGGGGAGTAGTTGTTTTCTGACAGGTGCCAGCCGAAACCTACTGTGTAGGTAATTTGAGACTGGCCTGAACAGATTGTTCCAAAGATGATTTGATTTAACGCCAGTCTTCAAGTATGCCCACTGACTATGTCAAGTGTTTTTACAATTAATTGATGCGCCCACACGTATTACCAGTACGACTGCAACTTTATTAGATTTGATAATTGTTTTGGACAAGAGAGGAGTAATAGAAAAGGGAGTTATAGATTGCGATTTGTCGGATCATGAATTGATATATACTTTGATAAAAACTGACTGCAAAACTGATACTTCTAGGATGGTGACATATAGAAATTATAATAACTTTATTTACGATTTATTTCAACATGATTTATCTAGAATTCCATTATTTCATATTTTATATTTGAATGATGTCAATGAGAAAGTGTCCCTTCTAGTTGATTGCATTTTGGAATTATTTGATTTTCACGCTCCGTTAGTTACCAAAAGGCTCACCAAACCTCCTGCACCCTGGTTAACCGATAATATTAAATTTCTTAGGAAAATCAGAGATAGGGCGTACAACAAATTCAGAGATTCTAGGAGCCAAAATGATTGGAGTTATTACAAACAACTGAGGAACTTTTCGAATAAGGCAGTGGCGAGAGAAAAAAAAGCTTTTTTCACCAACAAATTTAATAACTCATCAGATAAAGAAAAGTGGAAAATTTTAAGGAGTAACAATATTTTGAATGAGAGAAAAAATGATATACCAAATCATTTGAAAAATCCTCAAGATGTCAACAATTTTCTTATAAATTTATTACCTGAAATACACGACTCTCCCTTACTGGCATACTTTTATAAAAATAACCCTCTGATGAATGCTGTATTTGAATTCACATCTATCGACGACTTGACTGTTCTGGAAGTACTAAATTCAATTCGATCTAATGCAACAGAATCTGACGGAATAAACCTGAAAATGATAAAGTTATGTTGTCCTCATGTGGTGCCTTATATTACGCATATAATGAATTTCTGCCTTTCCAGTAACACGTTCCCATCTGCGTGGAGACGTGCCGTTGTTTCAGTGTTACCAAAGAAACCGAACCCAGAAAACTACAAAGACCTTCGTGGAATCAGTATACTTCCAACAATGTCCAAAATCTTTGGAAAGGTAATTGAAATGCAAATTAAAAAACATCTTGATAGTTACGATCTTCTTCCAATAATGCAGTCTGGTTTCAGAAAAAGCCACAGCTGTACTTCGGCACTTCTCCACGTGGTAGATGGTAGATGACATTATGAAAGCCACAGACGATGGTAAAAGTACAATTTTAGTCATGCTAGACTTCAGTCGTGCTTTCGATACTATCAACCATAAAACCTTATTATCAATTTTGGAGCATTTAGGAATGAACGAAAACACAGTCTCCTTATTTAGGGAATATTTGACAGGCAGGCAACAGAGAGTACGTATTGATCAGAATTACTCTGATTATCTCGAATTGAAATGCGGTGTTCCTCAAGGCTCTATCATGGGACCTATTTATTCTCTTCACGTTATATACCAGTCAAATCGTTAAATGTATCAAGCACTGTCAGATTCATTTGTACGCCGATGACACGCAAATCTATCATTCATTTGAGCCTAGTGACGTTGAGGGGGCCTGTTAACGTATAAATGAAGATATTGATGAATTCATATTGTCATCTTCAAACCATTCGTTACAAATTAACGCCAAGAAGTCGAATAAACTGGTCTTCGGTCCAAAAAACACCAGGAACTTCGTGAAGAATAATGTTAGTATTGAAATTGGAGAGAATAGACTAGAAGTAGTTGATCATGCTAGGAATCTGGGAGTTATCATCGACGAGGTTCTTCGGTTTGAAAGACACGTGAATACACTTATCCGGAGAGCTTGTAGTTCCCTGGAATTGATTTATAGTAACAGACAATATTTATCACAAAAAATTAAAGTGATGCTCTGTGACAGCCTGGTTTTGTCCATTTTTGACTTTGCAGATTCTCTGTATGGCCCAAATCTCTCGAGTGTTTACAAAACAAAAGCACAAAAAGTACAAAACTCTTGCTTAAGATTGATTTTTGGTATCAGGAAATACGGAAGAGTATCTCATACTCTTAATATTATCAATTGGTTGAATATGGATAACCGGAGATTGCTACACTCAGCTTGCCTGTATCATAGAGTAATTCAAACGAAAACACCTATATACCTTCATAGGAAATTGAAATTCCGTACAGATGTTCATACATTGAATTTGAGGTTCAAAGGGCTTCTCACGCCTCCTCTCCATAGAACTCAACAATACAAACGATCCTATACTTACCAAATATCGAAAATTTATAATGAATTCCCAACAGTTCTAAAAAAGATGACTATGAATAAATTCAAAAAACATTTGAAACATATCTTACTCACTAAACAGAGCCTCCCTCATCATTGAGTCTGCGATTAATATAGAAAAGTTTTTTTTTTATCATTATTTTTCATAATGCGGTGCGTATTAAGGTTGAGTGGAAGAGCAGCCAATTTCAATTTCTTTATGAGTCTTCATTATATATTATACTTATGAAACGCTGAACTCCGCCCTTTATGCCAACAAATCTATCTATCATGTTAAAAATGTATTTGTTAAATTGAATGAAATGGAAAATAAAGACGATATTATTATCATTATTATTATTATTATTATTATATTCAGGAAACTGAACATATCTTAAGTACTCTTCACGCTGGTGAACGAGATATACTGGGGACCTCGAATTAGTTTCACGTGCACATATGCTATAAATATCAATTATTGTAGAGAGGCCAATATAAGTGCGTTTTTCATGCATACCGTGTCCACCAGGTTATTAACATAATTTTATTCTTGGTTTAGCTGCAGTGAATACTGGAAATTCACTTTCAAAGTTCTTCAATTGAAAAGACGAAATTTTCAACCACGAGGAGGGAAATTGGCAAGCTAGTTTTTGAACAGTTCGGATAATTTCATAACTGAACAAAATAATCATGAATGCAATTTATAAATTGAGCCTTGACAAACTTTTCAGGAAACGTATCTCTGGCCAAAACCTAGTTGACCGTTGAAATTTGGCATGTGAAATTATTTCTGCAATTTCTAATTATTTATGTGAATGATGCTGAATATTTTTCGATTTCATCATGAATTCAGATTACATTTTCATATCTGTTGATCAATCCTGAATTATTTTTTTTTCATTATGGGTTTGAATAGGTATAAAAATGTTTTTTTTTGTTAACCAGCTGACGTCCTTCAATGAACGTTGATCATGATACTTATGAAAACTAAAGGTTAACGAACGCTTTTCTTCCTGCGTATAATTCTTAATAATGGAAAAGTTTGGTGGTACCACTGTAAACTTCTGAAGAAGTTCGTACTTCCACCTTGAGATTCCAATCTTATGAATTCCAACTAAAATGAGATATCCATAACGCAATTAAACAGAAGATCCTCTCTTTTGGCGTCTTCCTCAAATTTCTTCTTCTTGATAACTTCCTTCCGAGACGATAATTTTTCAAAATACTTTTTTTCACCAGCTATGACTGTTGTACAAAAAATGTGTATGATATCTATACATTTTTTACAAGTGATTTTATTTTGCTCTGACAAAATGAAATGCCACTCTCAACCTTTTCAGGTACAATAAATAACTCTTTTTTCACAAAAACAACATTATTGAAAAACTTTATGATTTGGGTATAGGACAATATATATCATTTCGAAGCATTTTTCATCATTCGATTCATTTTATTTAATATACAGAGAGTTTCATTTGAAAAAATGAATTTTTGGTCACTATTATGCATTATGGAAATAACAGTAATTTTAGCACGCCCTGTACGATATGGAGTCGATTTCTTGTTGTTGAATAAATCGAGGAATAAATATTTCGAGTTTGTCCAAACTATCATCAAAATATCAACTTTTTATGATTTGAGAGTACTGATATATACTTTACTTCAATAAGGGCTACGTTTGGACCATATTTAGCAGAAATTATTTTTCATTATGAAAACCGATAGAGGTAGTTTTTTTCATATGCAGATTCACATGAAAGGGAAGCCCTATAATGTTCAAAGAACACTGCGCGAATCAAGGAACAGGGTATATGAATTAACATTTTTCTTCGGATTTCTGAAGTTTTTATCCTCAGGAAAAACCTCTTTTGACAAGGAGTTCCAAAGCTCAGCTGTTCTATTGAATAAAGATCCCTGAGCAAGAGAGGTTCGACAGGATTCCAAATTCACAACAAAGGGGTGGAAAGTCTGTACTCGTCGAGTCATCCGTGTAGATATTGCCAAGGGGGAAACGATTGATAAAAATTCGGAAGAGCATCGACGTGAAAGTATCTATAGAAGAGAGACAAGTCTCCGAACCTTCTACGATGTTCCAATGAAGTGAGTGAGTATGTGAGCGAAGAATCACCAACAAGACGAATTGCCTTTCTCTGAATAGAATCGAGAATCCTCAATGAATTTTTGGGTGCCGAACTCCACACATGACAGGTCGTATCTGAGCCTTGTAGATCATTAGAAGCTGACGAGAAGTGAAGTATTCCTTCGCACGAAACAGAAATCCAAGGTTCTGGGAAGCACCATGCTGGGTAATCGCACATCAAAAGGTAAGGCCTCGTCGATGCATTGCTCGCACAAGTTGTGACTTCTGAGGTTTGATGTTCGTCAGCTGGTTAACGTAAACAAAAAATTTTAGAACAAACTTTTTTAGATTATTCTAATTCTCCAAAATAGGAAACTTTTGTTCAATTCCTTGTAGGTCTCACCGTTTCCGATATAGTATCAAAGGGATCAGTTGAAAAAACCGCCTTTATATATACGAGAGGATTTGGCTGATAATTATTCTTGTCATCGCGATCACCGTTCATTTCGATATAATAGTTCACAACTATTTCGCCGGCATAGTCGAACATTATTACGCCACGTCAATGTTTACCTAATACAATAATACACAAATTGCCGATTAGGATAATACGAACCCAGTAATTCGATCAATCACTGATGTTGATAAACCTTGAGGGTAGGAATTCTATTCGCATAGGGCTCAAATTAGCACGTACATTCCAGTAATTTAAATGTCACACCATAGTGTTGCAGCGAAAGTTTTTCATTTCATCTTTCATTTGTTTGATTTCCCATTTATGTGTGGTGAATCAATTACCTCAGCTGTCAGATGGTGTTTGCAGAGTGTCACAATTTATCTAGTTGTTTCGAATATTTTGTGAATCACAGCTGAAATGTGCTATGAAGACTTGGAAATTTCCGTGGGGCAGCGATGATGATGCAGTTTTAACTTTTTGGTGTTTCTTCATACGATGGTTGATTACGCATCGTCTATGAACACAAAGATAACTATAAACAAACTGATTGATGTTGTTCATTGGAAGGTTGAACAATAATATTAATTTTTATCACTGACAAAAAATGCCGTAGCTAAAAAAAGGTGTTCGAGGCAAAAGACAATTTAATCAAATCAAGGGTAAACGCCGTCATCTACAGACATTTTGAAGTTTGATTTTCACTAAGCTAACCAGAAAAAGTAATTTGTATGATTCTGTTTGTGACGTTCTCTGTTGAAAAGATCTGCATTGTGATAATCAGTGTTTTGTTCAATGAAAAATGAACAACAACATGCCTCACTTAGATCTCTAATGATGCATCACACCTCAAACTCAACTTCCTTGGAAGACTGCACTACCTGTCGTCATGATATTTGTTATTTTTGATCTTCTCAAAATGAGATTCCATATTCGATTGAGGTTCACAGCTTCTTCTTTTCTGTTGAAATTATCCGTGTGTTTGTGGATCTCTGTTGCCTCCCGTATCAGTCGACTATGGTATCCCTGGTTGGGGGAAATGATTTCCGAGTTTTCAAACAGAATCCTGTGGTTCATCTCACTGAGTGCGTGTTCCGCTACAGCCGACTTCTCAGTTTTCCCTGGTCTGCAATTTCTCCATGCTCTTTTAGCCTAGTTCCCATAGATCTTCTGGTGGTACCGAAGTCTACCTTCCCACAGGTGCGCGGTATGCGATAAACCCCTGCTGCTGACAGTGAGTCTCTTTTGTCTTTAGCCAACCTGGTAGATGAGCACGTTCAACTATCTGAGCGTCCTCTTTTTGAAGCCGACAGATATTATTGTCAGCTTCGATGATATGTACTCGTTTACCAACGTCCCTTCGAAAACTCTCTGAGGGAGCAAGCCTAATTGTTTCCGATTGATATCATCGGACTTTTCAGAGCATGTCTGACGGGGAGTTACTTTCGATGGAAGAAAAACTTCTATGAGCAATTAGATGGCGTGGCGATGGGAAGTCCGTATAGCCCAGTAATTGTTTTGTTGTTCAAAATTGTTGTTCGTTCCGTTAACCAGCTGACGAACGTCAACCCTCAGAAGTCGAAACTTGTGCGAGCAATGGATCAACAAGGCCTTACCTTTTAACGTGCGATTACCCAGCACGGTGGTCCTGCGAGGATTCGAACCCCGGCCTTCTGCTTGATAGGCAGATATGCTAACCACTACACTACCGAGACCAAGAGAGTAATAGAGTAATAGACAACTCCTTCATGGAACGTTTTCAAAAGGAAGCAATCGACGCCTTTGATTTAAAGCCGACCTTGTGTCTATGTTACGTAGATGACACCTGGATCTGGGAACATGGAAGGGACGCTTTAAACTTTTTTCTAAACCATTTGAACGCTCAATACCCCAGCATCAAGTTCACCATAGGAATGAATAGGACCAGCGAATAGCATTCCTGGATGGAACGATGTGGTGCTAGACTAACCCACAAAGTATACCAGAAACCTACGCCCACGAACTGCACGAACTATCGAACCACCATCCTAGCCAAAAGAGAGGAGTCATATCTACTCTAACGGAAAGTGCTGGAAGATTATGTGAACCGGGTCATCTGGAGAAAGAATGGGAACGTCTTCAAAGGACCTTGAGATCGAAGGGATACAGTGTACCCGGTATCAACAGGGACATGAAACTGAAGAAGAGTTCCACGGTTCGAAACAGGGAGGACGCTCAGATAGTTGCACGTGCTTATCTGCTATATATCCCAAGGGTCACAGACCGTATTGGAAAACTCTTGGGAAAACACAACATTGAACCTGTTTTCAAATCCACCAAGAAGATACAACAAAGCCTCAGGTCGGCTAAACAAAAAGGAGACCCACTCTCAGCAGCAGGGTTTTATCGCATACCGTGCACCTGTGGGAGGTTTACATCGGTACCACCAAAAGATCTATGGGAACTAGGCTAAAAAAGCATGAAAGAAAGTGCAGACTAGGGCAAACTGACAAGTCGGCTGTGGCGGAACACGCACGGATAATTTCAACAGAAAAGAAAAAGCTGTGAACCTCAACCGAATATGTAATCCCATTTTGAGACGATCAAAAATACTCCAAAATACCTAATTCCATATAAATACGTTTTATATCGACTCTTTCAGTTTTTCTCTCATATATCTCTCACTTGGGCACTGAAATATTTAATGAAATTATACAGTTTATTTCGAAACGCGACAACCTCCACAGCTCCGTTAATAACTTGTCATTACAAGAATAAGCTTCCACAACAAAGAGGAAAACAATTTCCCCTTATTTTGCCAGTCAATTTAGACTCAGCTTTTATAGTTTGTAATGTCGAAATAAATTCAAACTTCGCTGGAAGGAGTCCCATTTCAGTATTCCACTTTACGGAACAATCTTGTATAATTTCCTCACACCCGTCTATAATTCAGAGTTCACCGAGTGTTATTAGCATTATCTTGAATATAACATCATGTATTCAATATCTAAAAATTGCTCGCAAGGTGTATCAGGTCACTTCGAAATTATTTTTTTTATTTATATCTCAAGCGTCGTATTATTTTTTACAATGAACATAAATGATTTAATTGAACTTGCCGATACCTGAGAATCCATATTTTACAGAAAATACTACAGTTTCCTGTACAATTCTCACTTACAATGGGCTCACAATATCGCTACACGCGTAATATTTCGTGTTGAACATAAATTAATTGGATTTAATTAATAACCCAATTTTTGAAAAGACCGCAAGAAAAATTCAATCCTCCCAAATACTTCACTCTAGAGATATTCCAAACTGTTCATTTTCCTAATAGATTTTCATTTTCAGAAACATACATAGAAAGAGACCTGAAAATATGAGCTTCATCGCTACATTACTAGTGAAATAGTAGATAGGTACTATTCGAAAGTAATTTTTTTTTAGTGGATGAATTCTTTCTTCTTAGTTTTTCTGGAGTCTCACCCTACCACAATCTGAAAAAATGAGAATCAGTATTGGAACCTATCCAAGTGTAGAAGGGTATATTTAACCTACCCCAAAAAATTGCTACGTTAATCAAAAATTAGTCGCTTCTGGGTGGAACACGTTGTAGTCAGCACCTTCTCATATAACTTTAATTAAAAAATGTTAACAAACAACGATAAGTATTGATGATTATTAGTTCTCGTATTTTTTTGAAAGTCAAATTATAAGAGAAGTTGATGAACAATAGAACGTGTTCCACTCAGAAGTAACTGTTTTTTGATTAACGCAGCAATATTTTGGGGTAAGATTCAGTGGCGGATCCACAGGGGGGTTTTCGGGTCCGGACCCTCCCCCCATTGGGAAAATAAGAGATTTTTTCTCCAATTTTTATCGGATATATCGAGCTAATCTGAACTTCATTTTTTAAAAACCAATTTCATCAATTTGTTCGATTCAATAATCCTCCAATTCCTAAAAAAATAATTCTCAAGAATTAAAAATAGTACAAACAAGATCTGGATTGAATGTTACCCAAACAAACAAACAAACAAATTTGGCTTGAAATTTTTGGACTCACCGATTGTTCTTTCCTTTTTTTTTCTGTTCAGACGCTGGATCAAGCCGAGTAAAATATGAAAATAGAGTCCTCTTCATGTTGTAGGTTCAAAATAAAATGCTTTTTTTTTAACTATCAAATTGCAATTTTTCTCGATGACACTTTGAAGAAAATTGACACTTGTCAGGCTTATCGAGGAAAAGTTCGAGAAATTTCTGACAGTGCTGCCATTGGATCCTTCCTGGCGCAGTATTTGAAAAATTAGACTTGTTACATTTTTTGTGATGAGTTTTGTGTATGCCGGTAACGATTTGAATATACTATGTGTTTGAGTAGAATATGCTGTTGATTGGGTTAAATCAACTCGATTCGATTTAAAGAAAGTAAAGTTTCGAACTCGAACCTACTTTACCTCCTGGCTACACTTTCAAATTTTGCTCATGTCAATCTCTTTCACTTTTTTTTTAGATCTTGACTAGTTGTTGCTATACGGTAGCTCATAATTTTTTTTATATATATATATATATATATATATATATATATATATATATATATATACAGGCTGATTCACGGTGGATGGCACATTAGACGTTTCTGGTGAACCAGACAACGGATCACTTTGAAAATTCAATGAAGGGCATATTCTGACATTCTCTAGCCAACTAAAATATTTTCGACAATGCGGTGTTGCCGCTTCTATTAGAAAGCAGTAGCAACTTTGATTTTTCAAATGGAACACTCCGTATATAATATTATTTTTGGAATCTCCAACAATTGCCCGACAACTTTTCTTGATATTTCCCTATACCTATCTGTTACCGTTTTCGAAATAAAAATTAATTTCAATTTTTTTCTTCGAAAATCATGACTTCTAAAAATGCCGATATCTTTCAGTTAAGAAGTACTATGATATCGAAATTTGGTTTGGAGTTAGGTGATACTTGGACACTTCCCACACGTCAGCCTAATCTCCGTTACTCCAATACAGGGTGGTTAAAAAATACAGTTTTTTCGTTTGATTGAAAAAGTTGCTGAAATTTGATTATTTTAAATGGAACACCCTGTTTATTATTAAAAATTTGGAAAGCTGCTGAAATTTGCTTTCTTTCTATGCATATCATACCTATACCTAACTAGTCAAGTTTCGGACTTATGAACATTTATTTGTGAAAATGTCCCTTCAGAATGGTATTTCCATTCGGTATTTGGTAAGCAGGCCATGATTACTATTTGACAGTAGCGTTGTGACATTCTCCTGATAATATCGACATTTTCGTCACTTCAGAAGTTGCAAATACCTTCAAAACGATGGAACAAAACTATTCAAACGAAGTTCTTATGAATTTGTTTATTATTTTTGGACAGTGTGACAAAATTATCAGCAGAACATGTAGAAAGTTCAATGAAATGTATCCGAATCTACCGCCAATGAACCTCAAGAAATTTATACGAATTCAGAACAATTTCAATATGTTTGGATAAACTTTAAAAAAGCACCAAGAAACTTGAAATTGGAAATATTGATATGAATAATTATAAAAAAGTAAAACAATCATGTGGAATATTTCAAAATATGTTCGAATCGCTGGCCGTTCACTTCCAAGCACTTTAAAATGCGGGTGTTGACTGCTTTCGTGGTGGCAGATCTGATTTCATTGGGATCCAAATCTTCAAATGTTTGGGCAATCCTTTCTAACAATTCATCTCTCGAACGCACGGGTATTTTGTAAACTTTTTCTTTAAACATTCCCCACAAATAAAAATCTAATGGATTAAGATCGGGTGATCTCGCTGGCCAATTCCATGGTCCCAAGCGCCTCATCCACCGATCGTCAAAAAGTCTTTCCAGTTCTGCGCTCACTTCTCTTGTGCAATGTGCAGGAGCTCCGTCTAGTTGGTACCAACAGTTTCGATAATCTTCGAGTGGCAGATTATCCACGAAACTGTCTACAGTATTCTCCAAAATATTCAGGTAGCTTCTGCATGTTAATGACTCCTCGTATATCACGTACCTCAATTTGTTGTCCATCAACATGCAGAAGACATTAAAACTAAATTTTTCATATCAATATTTCCAATTTCAAGTTTCTTGGTGCTTTTTTAAAGTTTATCCAAACATATTGAAATTGTTCTGAATTCGTATAAATTTCTTGAGGTTCATTGGCGGTAGATTCGGATACATTTCATTGAACTTTCTACATGTTCTGCTGATAATTTTGTCACACTGTCCAAAAATAATAAACAAATTCATAAGAACTTCGTTTGAATAGTTTTGTTCCATCGTTTTGAAGGTATTTGCAACTTCTGAAGTGACGAAAATGTCGATATTATCAGGAGAATGTCACAACGCTACTGTCAAATAGTAATCATGGCCTGCTTACCAAATACCGAATGGAAATACCATTCTGAAGGGACATTTTCACAAATAAATGTTCATAAGTCCGAAACTTGACTAGTTAGGTATAGGTATGATATGCATAGAAAGAAAGCAAATTTCAGCAGCTTTCCGAATTTTCAATAATATACAGGGTGTTCCATTTAAAATAATCAAATTTCAGCAACTTTTTCAAGCAAACGAAAAAACTGTATTTTTTTACCACCCTGTATTGAAGTAACGGAGATTAGGCTGACGTGTGGGAAGTGTCCAAGTATCACCTAACTCCAAACCAAATTTCGATATCATAGTACTTCTTAACTGAAAGATATCGGCATTTTTAGAAGTCATGATTTTCGAAGAAAAAAATTGAAATTAATTTTTATTTCGAAAACGGTAACAGATAGGTATAGGGAAATATCAAGAAAAGTTGTCGGGCAATTGTTGGAGATTCCAAAAATAATATTATATACAGAGTGTTCCATTTGAAAAATCAAAGTTGCTACTGCTTTCTAATAGAAGCGGCAACACCGCATTGTCGAAAATATTTTAGTTGGCTAGAGAATGTCCGAATATGCCCTCCATTGAATTTTCAAAGTGATCCGTTGTCTGGTTCACCAGAAACGTCTAATGTGCCATCCACCGTGAATCAGCCTGTATATATATATATATATATATATATATATATATATATATATGTATATATATATATATATATATATATATATATATATATATATATATATATATATATATATATATATATATATATATATATATATATATATATATATATACAGTGTGTCCCTAGACCAGTGGGACAGTTGAATATCTCTTGAACCAATAGGAATTTTCAAAATATTATAAGTTCACATTATATTGCATTATGAGAGCTAACTTCAGGAATTACTATTTTTTATACGAGGGGCGCAAGAAAGGCTCACAAAATCGAACATCAATTTTTTTAAATGGAACACCCCATATATTTCAATATATCTGAACTCTCATTCCTTTAGGCTAATTATTGGTTTTTTATTTTTGAAAATCCGACAAGGCGTTGCCAAGTTATACCAGTTGTTCATGAAATGCAGACATTTTCTCAGACTAACCCATTATTCATACTACGGAAGAATTTCTGGAATCATTCAAGACTGTTAGTAGTCGGTAGCATATTCTATCATATGGAATACTCATCTTTTTCGAAAGTTATACAGGGTGGTCAGAAATATTATATGATTTTCACGAAATTCAAACTTTCTTCACATCAATTTTTCAAATAGTGCACCCTACAATATGAATTATTTTCTAGCCCATTGGTGATTTGATTGCTTATGGTCAATGGTTGTGAAAGAGACATGTGAATTTCATCATCAGCAAATGCAAATAAAATAATGCAGTGAACTATTTATTCATTCAATTGTCCTAAACAAAGTCTCAACAAAAAATAACTGTGTTGACAAATAATTAGGGACGATAATATTAATATAAATGTTCGAATTGTCTTCCGTTTGCTGCAAGGCACATTTCGAAATTTTTCATTACATGATTTCTTGTGACATTCTTCAACATTGATGATTTTTTTTTGCATTTTCTGATGATGAAATTCACATGTCTCTTTCACAACCATTGACCATAAGCAATCAAATCACCAATGGGCTAGAAAATAATTCATATTGTAGGGTGCACTATTTGAAAAATTGATGTGAAGAAAGTTTGAATTTCGTGAAAATCATATAATATTTCTGACCACCCTGTATAACTTTCGAAAAAGATGAGTATTCCATATGATAGAATATGCTACCGACTACTAACAGTCTTGAATGATTCCAGAAATTCTTCCGTAGTATGAATAATGGGTTAGTCTGAGAAAATGTCTGCATTTCATGAACAACTGGTATAACTTGGCAACGCCTTGTCGGATTTTCAAAAATAAAAAACCAATAATTAGCCTAAAGGAATGAGAGTTCAGATATATTGAAATATATGGGGTGTTCCATTTGAAAAAATTGATGTTCGATTTTGTGAGCCTTTCTTGCGCCCCTCGTATAAAAAAATAGTAATTCCTGAAGTTAGCTCTCATAATGCAATATAATGTGAACTTATAATATTTTGAAAATTCCTATTGGTTCAAGAGATATTCAACTGTCCCACTGGTCTAGGGACACACTGTATATATATATATATATATATTTTGAGTTATAGACCCCCCCCTTGAGCTGATGCTGGATCCGCCACTGGGTAGATTGAAAATGTGCGCTTCTACACTTGTATAGAGACAATATTAATCATGTTTGTCAGATTGTGGTTGGTTGAGAACCCAACAAACTAAGAAGAAAGAAATGATAGATGATTTTGTATTATTACCGAAAAAATAGAAATATTCAATATTTCTTCTATATTTTCAATGGAGTCAAAATGAAAAAGAATAAATTCCATTTATACACTGGAAGATGGGTCATATACCTCCTCAGTATGATTCTTTCGATTGCATTTCTCTCACACAGGTAAAAAAAGAGTTCACTTCCCAATGAGGAACCGGAATTAAAAAAATGTTCCCTTTTTTTTATTTCATCTGATAGAGCATGAAAATCTGTTCACAAAAATACCCTTCTGACCTCGATCCTTCCACTATTTTTTTTAAAAACCTCTACTATGTAACGAAAAATATCAAATGATGACGTCAGCATTTACTCATTCATAAATGCTCTCCATCTCCTTCTAGTTACGATAAAATACTACGAAATACTATAAAATATTTAGATTTACTACAGTGAGTTGGCAATACGAGATTAATTTGACAGCAGCTAAATTCACATCATTCAAAGTTACAATGGCGTCTGAGCAGTTTTGCTGTTGACAAAGGCACTCTTTTGGGCCAGTTACGTGGTTAAACGTTACTGTTCCCGCGATTTAGTGATTTGCATTAGCTAAGTTCGTTAATTCATGGATCGAGTAGAGAGACTGAGCCAGATCAGCTGATCACTGAGCGCATGGAGCTTAAGAAATAAAAACGAACGGGTTTTGAACTTTTGGAGCGTGTAACATAACTAGACGACGAGGTGGGAACATGGGATTTCCCAGACGTGCCTAGGAGGGCACATTCCTTATTCCTTCCTGTGATAGCAAGAAATCAACTTGATGCTGGGTATATGTCCACGGACGATCCCCACAAATGCAGTAACCAACCATAACCTCATAATAGCAATTTGTGCTTGAACGTTCACGAATTTTCCTTTGATTATCCAAATTCGCCATGCAGATTGTTCATATGAAGATCATGTTGAATGAGAATGTAGGTAGGTAGGTTGAATTTTGATGTTTTCTTCACAATGATGTGTTTACAGGTATAAGATGAAGTTGATTCAAGATATGGGTACTTTCATCTTCAGACTTGGCCTGGCATTCCATTCTCCAATGATGAGCATATCAACATTGATACGCTGCATTGTTGCTAGTCCGTTGTACCTACTTGGGCAGATGCTAGAGAAGTTGGAATAGTTGCTATTCATGTTATAACCAGTTAGGAAAAATTTCATTTTATATAATGAACATGATTCCAGCGGTATGAGAAGAAAAACTATGGAAGTGTTTGAAAGGAGTCCACACAGAAAAGATTGAACACGCTCTACATTATATCCTTGGAGTATTCAAAAATGTATTATGAATGCCTGTGGATAAGGTAATACAAGATAATGAGATATGTTGTTTTAATAAGGGATAAAGAACTGAAAATTGTCAACACTAATGTATCACCATTTTAGTGTTTAGAATGGAAGTCAACAGGGACTGCACATATCCTTACTTTAGAACAAGTTTTAAAGGATCTGAAGGCGTTTCGAATGATAAGCAAGTGAGTTTTTTTTTAAACGTTATCAGGATGCAATGGTTGCTAGAGTGTAACAGCTTGTAAAACGGCAGAAAGAAATCTTCACATCAAGATATTATGGACAGAAGAAAATAAATTTGCTGAATACTAAATGGAGATGACAATGTGTGTATTCATAACGTGAGGAATAAAGCATATTCAGTTGTAATGGAGTTCAATGAAGAAGAGAACGAGATTAACTTTGTCAAATGTGAAGACTGTGCTGCCCATTCAGGTAAGTTGAAGATAAACTGTGGTATGCAGTATCCTTTGGGCTAGAAATAGAACTTGTATTTTTGATCTGTGTGTGATCAGTTGATGGTGGCACATGGCACACCTGATCTCGTACTAAACACCCTCAGTACTATGTCTTTTCAAAGAATCTGCCTTCAGGAAATTCTTATCAGTTTGAGTTATCTGCTTTTCAGCTACATGTTCTGTTGGTCATTTTTGTTGATGAAGTGTGAATAATGTAATATTTCGAAATACTATAGTTGATGAATAGTAAACAATACTTCTCAATAGGTTTTATATTAATAAAGATAAGTGAGATCTTTCACTCTTATTCGAACCACCAACAGAATGAAACGGTTTAAAGAATGTGAGAGCAAAAACATTTGTTCCTGTATTAATAATATTACTATTAATTCAAATTGGCCAGTGTGTTAGTAAGGAAATATTAATTTTCGAAAACAAAACTAAAAAAATAGTTTCGTTTTCATACGGTCAATAACTATTTCAAAACAATATTGAAATTGTTAGTTTTTCATCACTATACAGTTCAAAAATAAAAAGTGAGATCCTGGGCTAAACAAAATCAACTATAGCTTATCCAATCCATCTTGGCACAAACTCGGTTACTTTTCCAGTTGCACACTGGTAGTTTAGACTGTGACGAAAGAAAAGACACCGTATAGGAATAAATTTCAACACAGTGAACACATATAATAGGTGGTTTTTTTCCCTAGTATATTTCACAGAGAATACTGGGCATATACTTTATCAGTTCTGTGCCAAGATGGATTGGATAAGCTGTAAATATTTATGTATCCATTATTTTTCTTAGTTGGTTATACCATAACTGTCTCAATAGATATTACTATCTTTTCTTTGTCATTTATTGTGGTATTATGATCTGATGACATTATTTTAAATATTTAATTTTTTTGTATTTACATCGCTATATAAGAATTCATTTCTTAGGATCAGCAACTCAATGAACTTTAAAATAAAAAGATGTCTAATAAGTCAAACTTTTATCTTTCCAATGCTGGATTTTTGAACTCAACTAAACTAACATCAATCAACTACTAATAACCAAGAAAGATGAATGAATACAGGAAAACCCCATTGGGGGTTTATTAACTTTCGTCTGTCAATAAAACTAACAACTAAGAAGATGGCCATCTTTTCAACTAAGAATTAATAACTATGAACTTAACGTATGTGCATAAAACACAATATTTTCTGACATTACCAGTAATTCAAAAACAAATTAAAGATTGTGAAGAGAGGAAGTTTGTGTCATACAAATCAATTGGTGTAACCAAGACAGTATTACCTACTTGAAATTAGTCGGAATCAATATGGATCGTGAAGAAGTTATTGAAATGATTAGTATTATACTTTTATAAGTCACAACTTTTGTTGCCACTGGAGTGATCAAGAAACAAAAAAGACGGAATGATGATATCTATACATAGTGAGAAACATATTTACAAGTGGGGTATTATTCAAGGCGTTTCATGGTGGTATCCGTTAAAATACCTTTAGAGTTCTGAAAACGACTCCTGGTAGATGTGGAATCTGGAATAACCATATCTCTTTTTATTGTATTTATTTTCAATATGAGACATTTCACCTACAAACACATCTGTTTTAATATCATCAGAGCTTTCCCAGTATGAAACCAAAAGTAGTTGGGAGGATTAAACCAATCCTTCCCATTATTTGACATGCATGTTTTGGTTACATTTCACTGACAGCCAGTGGGATTCACAGGTGGCTGTTGTGTGAGAATAACATTCCTCATAATAATTTGTTTATACAACACATAATCCACTTTGACTATTTTTCAGGGGGATGCAAACATGCTATTGCATTCTTAACTGGGATTCATCGACATAGTGAAGAACCTTCTCCTACTGCAGTCACTTGCTACTGGAAGAAGTCTGAGTTGGCATCAATAGCTTCGTCAAAGAAATTCATTCTTGCCAAAGAAATAGGAACTTTAGATTTGGAGCCTATGGTAGCTGGAGACAGAACTTTCTCGAAAAATGTTGTTGACAATAGTATATCTAGTGAAAGAATGAATACCCAACTCACTAAATACTATAGGGAATTTGATGATACTGAGCACCTCTCTTTCCACTATCTACTTAGTGCATACTTTGATGAAGTTATAATGATCATTGAAATGTTTATACAATTTGTGAATAATTTTTTCTCCTACTCTGATTTTTTAGTTCAACCAGTCCATATCATTTCTGAATTGATTTTTTGTGAAATAAAGCATAATACTGAATGGTTTTTTTGATACTTTCCGAAAAGTATACTGAATGAAAATGGATTTCATAATTTATTGAAATAATAATGAAAATTAATTTTGTACCAAAAATTATCAGTGGGAAAATAAGAGGTGATGCATTTGCTGTATTTTGAGAAGTTGAAAATTTGCCTACATTTGAAGCAAAACAATTATTTCTAGGAAAGACATAAAAGTGAATGCTTTTAATTTCTCAAAACACCACCATGAGAAAAACCCACCAAAAACTCATGATATCACCTACAAAGCAATAATTACAATTTTGTCCTATATGCATAATCTAAAAACACATTGTTTTGTTTTACTGGGTTCGTTAACCGTGGCCTGCAACTTTTAGTGCATTTGAGGGTGATAAGGTAAAGGACGCAGTACCAACTTGTCAAGCGCTATAACAGTAACCAGATCACTACGTCATTACCTTACCTCCTTTGAAGGTGTTCAAGGCAGTTGTAGATGAAACGTCAGTTATTCTAACTTGAAGGCCACGGCCATCAAACCATTATGGCTTTATATTTTCATTCAAATTTATGAATTGATATCACTTGGAGGTAAATTTTCAAACATTCACTTAAAAAATATGTTAGTGATGAGATCGAGGATTTTACTGAAAATTCAAAAAATCATTTTGTCATACATAAAAATCTGAAAGAAATTGTGACGTTCTAGCTAAAAGTAAACTTTAATCTTGAAAAAACAAAATGTTCAGGTGGTGACGTGAGACACTAATGATAAATAGGATTCCTTCAGAAACAAAGGACCAAGTAATAAAATAATAACTTTTCAGGATTCAATGGCAAGATTTAGGAATAGGAATCTAGAATTGTAGTTATTTTATTATATGTTTGTATTCGTGAAATGTTTTACTGTCTCATTCAATTTACATTGTGGACAGAATAAAAAAAACAAAGAGATTATTTGATACTCGATTCAAAGTCCAAATTTAAAAAAAAACTTTTGAGCAGAAATTCAACATTTTGATTTTTCAACACTTCACAATGGAAATTAATCTTCATAGAGTAAGTAAGTGAACATTTCACTCAATAATCCTGAACAATTCCAAACATTTATACAACATATTTTAGTGATGTGTCCATGAATATTTGAGAGGCTGATTTTCATTTCATATAATGATTTATACTTTTATTACATTTCGAGAAAAGGAAAAGATGTGTGATGCATTTTTCAGTTAAATCAATTTGCCAAAAATTCTGTTTGGAATAATTCTATTATATTTTTGATTTCAGTTAAGGGTATAAATCAGTCATTAAAACTAAGTACATTACCAGTAAAAGCCTATCTCCTATTTTATTACAAGATTGATAATTTCAGAAAAGTATACACACCACAGTGAGCAGCAAAATTGAACGAATTATATATATACATATAAAATTTTGGTATTCTTGAATCATGGATGTTTTTTTCATTGTGGGTTCTTGGATTTCGGATTTTATTGAGAAAACGACTTCATCTCTGGCCATGAAGACCATCAGTTTATTGTTGAATTATCATTCTATGATGTCATGAAGTTATTGTTACTTGAATCGCGTTCAGATATTATTTGTGGTAACATTTTATATTATACTCAAATCAGTGCCACAAATATATATATATATATATATATATTAGAGTGAACTCGTGACGATACCTGGGGAGTAGGTAGATTGAGGCCCTGGCATTATATATATATATATATATATATATATATATATATATATATATATATATATATATATATATATACAATTCGACAGTGAATAAATTAAATTGGACAGTTAAAATACAATCACTATAAAATTATTTCATAAGAGATAAAACGTTTTCCATGCTAGAGCAATATTTCCCACAAATTGTCCTGTTTAGAGATATAAACATTGAAATGCCAAAAAAAAGACCTTTGAATTATTCAAAAACTCAATCACAATACATACAACTCATCAAAGTATTCAAGGTGGGGATTTCTTTAAATATTCAAGGAAAAACAATTTTGAAATAAATCGGTTTACAAGCCATAGTGCTAAACAACTGACATTCCCAAAAAAAAACACACCTTTCACACAAATAACTGCTTTGAAAATTACATCTAAAAGTGTGTAATCAATTTCTGAACAAAGGGTCCTGAAAATTAATAATTCCACAAGCAATGACAACAATATAATCCAATAACTGTATGTGATTATGATCTATGCAAGAATGGGGTTCTAACATTTTAAAATTTCTCAGCCTCCCGATAACTCTTTCGACATCTATTCTCAAAGCAGCTATTCTCTTGGATTCCCTCACTTCTGCAGGTGAGCTTGGAGTTGAACTTGAAACTGAAGGAGGTCTTATCAAAGCACATCTCCTTTCTGTCAGCAGAGATGACAAGTTCTTGAACCCTCTGTCTGCCATAATTTCCATACCAGGTGTTAATTTTTCCAGATATCCACAATTTTCAACAATATCAACATCGGTTGCTCTCCCACCAAATCCATTTGAAATGAAACTGACCAATCCATCAGGAGTACATGAAATGAGATATTTTATTGTATTGCAATGCTTATAATTGGACCAGGTAAGTGCCTGATGGACTGGATTAGAAGGCTTCTCAATTTCGATTTCTAAACAATCAATAATTGAAACAACTTTTCCATATCTAGCTCTGAAAGAAATTGGTAAATTAATGAAGTTTAATTTTTTTGGAATCTGGCCAAACAATTAGTTCCTGAAGTACTTGAGCTAGTTTAATTACTGTCTTCCTAAATATTTTCCCATTATCTGTCATCCCAAAATGTATACCTAATAATTTGAATGCATAATCAAGTCTAATCTTTTTCAAAGTTATTAAAATATTGACGGTACTCGTAGATACTGAATTGGAGAGCATTTTTATCAGAAAGTAACTTTCCAAAGGCAAACCTAAAAATATTTTGGGATTTGTTTCTATCATTATTAGAGTATGTTGTAGAAAATTGTGGATATCACCACAAGCAGAATCGGAAGAATCAGGGTCATAGTCAGAATCTTTATATGTTGCTGATCTTGTATTAATACTGCTTGCAGAGTAGGTGGAACTGGATAGTTTTTGACTATGCACATCATTGCTCTTTGGACCTCTTTCACATTCAGCTGGCACAGGTTGCTCAAGATGGTCCTTGTTCACCTGAAATGTTTGTTGATCTTAATTGAGCGTTCTCCAATAATGTACTGATATAAAAACTCCGGCGAGTCATGAGTATATTTTCAGAAGAGAAGAGAAAATGAGTCAGCCACCCTTGCTTTGAGAGAGAGAAACAACATTAAGTGCAATTAATCTGAATGGTATGCAACAACGAATAAACGGTAACACATATACCTCCAATAACCACAAGCTGGTGGTAATCTTTTGTCTGTATTTATTCTACTCTTACAATATATGTTTTTATTTGTAGTTATTCCAATGGCTCTGTTAGATTACATCCAAATGATGATACATTTCATCGATAAAAACTCCATTGAGTCATGAGTATGTGAAATTAAACTTGAATTTCATTAGAAAAGGAATAAACGAGCCACTATAATGAATATAATACATAAAAATACTTCTAAACAGAAAAGCTATGAAATAGCATAAGCAGCACTATTATTGGAATTTGTTGGGTACTTACAAATACATATTACTCAGTCATTGTTTTTTTCGAAACAGATCAATGGGCCAGAATATGAATTCAAGCTGAATTTTTTCACTCACCTCAGCTGGTTGTTTTCGTTTCATTTCAACTCCATTCTCACCCGGACCAGACACAGATATACTTGGCACAACATCCTTCTTCAATCTAGGTGTATCATTCATCAATTCCACTTTCAAAAAATTCTCTGCATCTTCTTCCAACTAAAAAAAGGTATGTGATTTCGAGTGTGATCTTGCTACAATACCTTAAAGCCAAGCCTAGCCAAATTCTATAATAAATATCAATTCAATGAACACTTTCTTGGAGTCAATATTCATTATTATTTCTTATAGTAGGTAGTAGTTACAACTACACGAAAGTGTTTGTGGATGGCTAGTTTTGAACTCTAGTTATAATTTGGATTAATTTTTAGGTATTGTTACAGAAACAAGCAATCATTTTAAGAGTATTTTATACGATCAATTCCTAAACCGAATCACAATTTTCAGTTACTTACGTTGAAATGATCCTCGCAAACGTAGGCCCTAACTTTTTTAGAAACCCTATCACACCCATTCGAAGCAGTTAACCAGGCATTCCTCCTCGATGAATCGAACGGCAACAGAAAAAAGTACTTATTTGCGGAAACTTTAGAGTTGTTCTTGCACTCAGTTACCAAACAAAACTTCACAAAATCACTCTTCGATGCCATAATTTCGGGAAATTTTCCGTTGAAGCGCGAAATAACATGAAAAGTTGCGAAAGAATGTCAACACTGTCAAGTCAACAGTAATAAGTTCCTGCAACTTGTAAAAATGAAATTCCTCTAAGATATTCATTCATTAAATAGGAGGGGTGTGGCTTACCAAAACCCAACTTCATATGGTTGTATTTATGAATGAAAGTGTTGACGTCAGCATTTGATATTTTTCGTTACATAGTAGAGGTTTAAAAAAAATAGTGGAAGGATCGAGGTCAGAAGGGCATTTTTGTGAACAGATTTTCATGCTCTACCAGATAAAATAAAAAAAAAGGGAACATTTTTTTAATTCCGGTTCCTCATTGAAACTGAAAATAAATTATTTACATGTTCAGGAAAATATGATTGCATAGATTCCTAAAACATATTTCATTCGATTTATAGTGTTCATGAAGTTGTTGGCATTTTTGTTGATTGATTACTCCCGACTATTTTCATGGAAATGTGTTGAAGAACAGATGAATCGAAATTATTTTTACATTAATTGAGAATTGTCCCGAAGACATTTTCTTTTTTATCCATCACAGAATATATTGAAGAAAAATTGTTTTTATGTAATATTAGAGCCCTCTATTTTCAAGATTATACTCGATATTGTCATCGAGGATGATTTGGTGCTATTTTATTGCACGAAAAAATATTTTTTCGCTCCTCTTGAAAATTCCATGATGTCTCGCTAACTTCACGTCAAGTTAGCAATCCAACTTTTTTATTATTTTTTTTTATAATTTTGACTATACTATCAGATTCCTCTGAAAATTCGTTAATGAGTATTACATTATTCTCGTAAATATTCATTTCTCGTTCATTTTATGAAATTATTTGGAATTTCGATAAAACTGATTCGCCTTCTCCTCAGTATGTATTAATCTGTATCTTTGTTAAAATAAAATATGGTATCCCGCCCACTTGATATTAACTCGGCCATTAAACATTTTTATTACTGAGTTTCTACCTGTTCTGGAGGCTGAACAGTACATAATGCGTATAAAATAACCGCTGAAGTTGTGAGTAATCATTAACGTTAATTGAAGATGTTGAGAAATGAGTCCAAGTGGTTTCTGAATTTAATTCCCATTGTTATTTTAGATTTGAAAAATTTATGGAACTGGGTATCACAAGACTATCAATAAAGTTGAATATTTCCATCGTATGTTACGAATCCCATATGAAGCGGGACATTTTCGATATTATTATCATTATTTTCATATTTTGCTAAAAGAGCCCTCCTCCATCGGAGTCGGGCTCTTTCGACAAAATATGAAAATAAACCCATGCAGTTTTTAGACAACATGCTTTCATGGAAAATTATCGGTAATTTTGAAGCACTTGTGTAATTACTCCCGATAATGCCCTCTCGGCATAGAGTGACGTCACGCTATCAATGTTTCCATAGAAAAACACTGAAAATTGTCTTTTCACGTAAATTTTGTCTGACCTTGTGATATCTAGTAACATTCAAAAGTTAAGAGGGGAAAACGGTATCTAATTAGGCTACCAATGTGTGAAAGTGAATAAGGTTTTCATTCCACGATTGCCATGAATCATTTGACAATTCTTATGAATTCACTGAAGAATTTCCAATAATTCGGAGAGCCAGCCTAAGGGGATTTGGATTCTAGGTGTTTCACGTGGAATCATAAATTGAAAAAAAAAACAATCAATACGTCTCTCTCCATCCAACTCAGCCGCTGGCTAGGTGTCTTTCTCATGAAACCATTATAAATAAACTTATATCGTGAGGTAGGTAGATATATGGGTGATGCCAAGCAAAAGTTCAATCGAATTGGTATTGAGGTGTTACAAACAAGAGGTGTGAAGAGTTTGGTGGTGGTGAATCAATAGCGGGTAAGGGGATCTAACGGGGGATCTAATCTTGAATAACAGCGGGAAAACGGTAGTTATTCGAAAAAAAAAATTGTATTGCTGATTGACATCAATTTAGCAAGACATCATGTATTTTTTCAACAGATGAGCCAAAGAAGATTGTCTTCCGCAACTAATTATCATCAAAATTGCACCAAATTAGGGAAGTTTATAAAAAACTAGTAATATTCATATAATTTTTCTGTCCGATGCATTTTTGTTTTCGCAAAAGTTGCTAAAACGTTTTGTGAAGGAACTAATCTGACTACATGGTGCGTATAATCTATACTAGTTTTACTGACTGGCACAACGTTAAACTTGATTTCCTACTACGTCGCGCGTCGGTCATATTTACAATTGCACTGTTGACTTGCTTCGAATTGTTAGAAGATAATTGGGTTAGGGGAGGTAAATGTGCGCCATTTTGAGTTTGAGTGGATTATGTACTGATTACTACTCTGGCTCTTGCGATTTGACTGAGTCTTTTTCTGTTGGATATGTGGCAAAAATCGAAAAAGTGCATTCAGAACATATTTTTCGCATTTAAATGTTCAAAATTTATTGACTATACCTGCAGTGTATCTTGTCGAAGGAGAAAATAACCTATATAATTTTCATACTAGTAAATACCTTATCTGAGAGTACTGAACCAAATGACCATTTTGTTCTAAAAATTGTTCTAAAATTGTTGTTCTGAAATTGTTCGTTTCCGTTAACCAGCTGACGAACGTCAACCCTCAGAAGTCGAAACTTGTGCGAGCAATGGATCAACGAGGCCTTACCTTTTAACGTGCGACTACCCAGCACGGTGGCCCGGCGAGGATTCGAACCCCGGCCTTCCGCTTGATAGGCAGATATGCTAACCACTACACTACCGAGACCACCAATTTCATTCGAATTAGCGCAACAATTTTAAACTGATAGTTGAAATCCACTATTCTACAGTTCTCTGACTAGAATGAATGTTTCCGAATTTCCCCTTGTGGAAAAACGAGGCTTTGCCCATTTATCGCCCATTTTTTTTTAATATTCACAGTGAAATACAACAATTTGCAACAATGATTCAATTCGGGTGTGGTAGGTAGATACGTATCTCAGGTTACAGTTATAATTCAATGTATTGATACAGAAAATGTAACTATCAACAAAGCCTGAAAGTAACATCACCTTCCACCGACTGGAACAGACAAAAACTCTAACACTATTCTGGAGTAATTTGGTTGTAGGCTGTATCTGAATAAATACATTTTGAAACAATACAATAGATTATATTTCGCAGTGGTCTTGAATTTTTGAGAAGTGTCATAGTTTCCATGTTGCAGGCTTTGGTCCCTAGGTTACAATGGCCCATATTCACCCACACTACCTTTTAGTTTGGTCAATTTGGTATTGCCTCGATATTCATCTAGTCCAAAATGGTACATGCACCATCTTTTCGCTACCACATTTATTCCAATTTTTCACCTCAAAACTCGGCAGAAAAGTGAACGACACATAGGAAATATTATAAATCGTCCCACTTCTTGTAAATCAATCGAGGTTAACCTGACGAGGTTACTCTCCCCATCCTAATGTCACAGAATCGAGGAACATGTAGATACAATTTGATAGAAAATGAGTTCGAAATTCGAAAGAGATGAAATCGTCAAACAGTTCACACCTTGCAGCCAAGGAGAGCCGAAGCCGTTTAATAGTCTATTTCTGGGTTATTTCCAATAATTGAACGGTTGCTCGTCGATAATCAGTGACATAATGGTTCCCTGATCAATGTAAGGGTCCAAGATGAGAGGAAAGGCAATCAAGTTATCGAAATAAATTGGTCCAATTTATGTATTTTTGTCGAATTTCCTTTGCTTCGATGTTCACTGAATATCGCAATATTTTTCGTATGAACTTGATAATTATCGGCTTGATGAAGGCAGAGAGTTGCATTCAAAGTATTAACTTTTTTTGATGAACTCTTCACGCAGACCAGACTTTCGATTTCCTGATTAGTTCAAGCAATCAAAATTCCATAACGGAATTATGTTTAATGACTTGGCCCTGATGACGATGGCGGTCGACGCTTCAGTCGTCGCGACGGGAGGTGTTCCTGATGTCTTCCTATATCCCCTTCAATTATCCGCTTGTTAGCCTTGCGTCTGTGCAGGAAGTTGCGAATATTACTAGGGGACTCTCACAATTTGGGAGAAAGTTTGGTCACAACAGCTATACAGGTCACGCAAAATCAGGTATAAGGTGTATATAGTCTTGTATTGCTATGGTGGTATAGCCAATCTGAGTAAAATATTTTTTATATTTATATTCAGCTTGCCTCAAAAGACCTTTTCACGACGATTCATTGATAAATCTAAAAAAATTAATCGGTATTGGGAGATTCATTGAGAATTAAAAATACTTGAATCTTTCCAACTGAATACTATCAAAACAGTTTAGTCTTCATTGTGGTTTTCGAATGGTCTTTTCTGACCATTGATGGAACTTTGGTGACCTAAAAAACTCGGTGCAAGTAACCCCTACGCCACCGAAAAATAAGAAAATATCAGAAAATTTTTTTTTCACCATCTATAAAAAGAGAAAATTCGGAAATGGAAGCGAGGAAAAATACTAGGTCAACGTTAGGCCATGAGCATTTTCATAGGAAACAAAAAATGGAAAATTTGACCTCTTTGAGCGCTTGCCACCACTTCAATCCCCCAATCTGAACTGACAGATTGTCATTTTGGGTTTCACCACAGTAATGGTTCTTCCGAAGTAAGAATCATGTACTCACGTCGACCTTGATTTTCTATGACCAAATAGGAATATGGCCACTTTTCCATCACTAAAACCGTAAACATCCATTGGATATGAACCTTTTTATTCAATATTTTGAGTTTTCAATTTGAATATATTTTTCGATTCATCTGTGGGGGATTCCATTGTTTTTTCGAAACTTTTGAACACGATCCAAGTGTCTTCAACAAGCAGAGCAAATTTTTCATCGAAAGATATGAAAAACTTTGACTACATGCCTCATCCACATGGATCGTTAACTATCTTGAAGGAACTGAATTTGAGAACATTGGTTACCGATATGGAATCTTGTCCTCACTTTTCTTTCGGTTTCTCAACTTGCCACCATCTGGAAAACAGCAAGTTTCATTTGTATATATTCCAATATCATCTTTAATTCCTTCGCAATATTACTTTTAATTTTCTTCAAGTTATGGTGACAATATTCAAATTGTCAATCCTTTTTTGATTTCATTAATACGCAATAGTTCATTCCATTCTATATCACCTTGGTAGTTTTGCCAGCATTATTGGTGAATCGACATTTCGTAGTTTCAGATTGAAATGCATAATTTTGTGATTTCCAACAATTTGAAACGAGTTAGGCCATCGAAGCCATCGGAAGTATTTGGAGTCAAGATTCGTTTGACACCAATGTTTCAATTGATACCATTTATATTTTTTTATTTTTCAATTGCGCTTGCAAATCAACCATGTGATATGATGATACATGAAATTTGGAGGTTATATTGGCATGAGTCATCTGCCAAGATCTCAAATGCCTGCCTGAAAATAAATTCGAAGGAGACAATTAGTCTAAGCAGCTGGGGAAATTAGACAGATTCAAGTTGAATTTCAAGAAAAAAATCATGTGGAAAAAAAAAGAATTTTTTATCAAATAACTGCTTCTGAGAATATCCTAGTTTCCATCAATGAAAAATAAGTAGGCATGGATCTTACTCAAATGAATGAAATCAGTTTTTTTTTATTCAAATTACTGGATTGTCGAGAAATATGGGCCATTTCTCAGAAAAATGTCTCCGAAATGATCCTTTCCGTTGCCAAATTTTTTAAGCTTCAATTCATTGCCTGACCTTACTTCGGGGTGTGCTCACTCAGGGCACATCTCTTAGGATCACCCTGTATATGGGTCTCAAACGCAAATTAAAAATTACGCGGAAGGTATACAGAATGCCAGAATACTTATAAAACTCTGTAAGGGAGCCATATTCATTTTTGTGAATTCTGATGAAACATTACAATCATATAGGCGATGGAAATAATTCGCAAGGAAATTTATCATCCAAACTGCCACTTGTCTTTACATTAACTCTTTCGATAGATCACCAACACTTTCGTTCATTATTATCTTCAGTATACAGGGTATTCCATATTCGATGGTCGCCGATGGTGAGAGATAGGTATAGAACATGGTTCACAAAAAAAAATTTGGATTCTATGGATATCTCAAAAATGATATAATATAAAGGGGGTTCCATTTGAAATTTCCAAGTTGATGTCTGTTTCATGTACCTAGATGTGGCAACAATGCGGAGATGAAAATTTGAAACTCTCATCTCTTTTTGTTCTCTTGATACGTCTAATAGACCATCGAATATGGAATACCCTGTATATATTTCACAACGAACTGAAATTGTAATTATTTCCTCCTAATATTATCAAAACCGCATCAAATCTGGGGAACAGAAATTCATTCAGAATTGATTTTGCTTTTCTTGCAATTAAAAAACCATCACCTCCGATTAGTATCAACAGTTTTTGCCTAATTCGATTTGAAATGCCGAGAAACCTGCCCCAAGAGAGTTACATCGGGCTCGAAGATTTTTAAACCGGAGAAAAGATTATTACTTAATTATTGAATGAGGAGGAGAAATACAAAAAATAACGTCGGGGTTCCTTAGGAAATATCTTGCAACACTGAGATTTTATGAAAATCGACGCTTTTTTCATATATATACAACGACTTATAAAATTCTGCATTGTCCTCGAAGTATGTTCCTCTATTTGAGTTTGTATATTCCGTAGAAGTGTTTGTATTTATTTTCCAGAAGATGAATGGCGAAAAGCCTGTTGAGACACACACATTCCGGTTGATCCGCGTCTGGAACAGTTTCCTTGTCGACGTTTCGGCTCCCATTTTGGAGCCATTTTCAAGACTGAGTGACCTTGCGTCTAGGTCAGAGATGTCTTACTAACTGGGTTTCATCACTGGAGATCGAGGATTGAAGGTTGATGGGATTCAAGGGTTCATTAGTAATCATGGCAGGATAAGGGATCGGACGGTCGATGGGAGGTTCGAACGGATTAGTTCCCAAGTCGGAGTAAATAGAAGTATGTCGGACCAAGAGTGGTTTCCACGTATTGGGGAGTCTTCTTTTGAACGCGGCTATTCCCAAAGAGTCCTCTTTCGTCATGATCTCATGATCACTACCACTGTGCAAATGGATAAGCTGTATATATATATATATATATATATATATATATATATATATATATATATATTCAGAATATAATAATGAAATTACATACTTGCAAATGAAAAAATTGAATAAAGCAAAAGGGAAACGATAAGTACACATGCACTTGTTCGTTCAGAGTATATAAGTCATCAGGCACAATATAGAATACACAATGGGAAAGTATTATTAATATATAACATTGAAACGATATATCATAGTCAGTATAAATAAAATCTTGAACAAAAGTGATATAGATAAAAGGACATAAACGAAGCAGAGTAAATGAATATAAAAAAAAAGCACATCGGACAATAAGCCACAAGTTATACTTCGGGTAAATACGTGATAAGTTATTCTAGCAACTTGATAACGAAACTTCTCTCGCGGTCCAAAATAAACGACCTTAGTTTTTTTTAAATATTGTTTTATTATTGATTTGCTTCAGACTTTCTGGTACGCTATTATAATATTTAATTGAAATGTATGAAAATGACCTTTGAGAAATAGTTTTTTTGAGAATATTTGGATAAGTCAATAATGTTCTATTTCTTGTATTGTATTCATGATCACAAGTGAATATTGGTTTGGGTACGGTGAAATGTAATTTTGTAACAGCACAGTGATAATGTAACTGTCTGATGTCAAGTAATTTTGATTCTGAACTGGATATATATATATATATATATATATATATATCCAGTTCACTACGGAATCAGACGATAACGAGAAAGCCAGGCTACACTTAGGATACACAGTATACCGAAAGCCCACCCACACAAACAGATACCTACACGTCGGTTCACCCCATCACTCCACACAACTGTAATCCGTAGTCAACACGCTGGTGAATCAGAAGAGCAATCCACGCCCAAACCACATCAAGACAAACTAGCACAGAAACCCCCTCCGAGAATTCCCTAACATTACCTTTCATCAAAGGAATCACTGACAAAATGAAATAGTAATGATAAGACAAAATCTAAAAAACATTTTTGAACCTCAACGGACCATTTCGTCGTGTCTACCAAGACCATAGGACAGGATTCCTCTCGAAAACCAAGGAGTACCTTTATGGCATCACATACTAAGACTGTGATCAGCAATAGGAGAATGTCAGGTAGAGCGAAGGAACACGAAAAATTCATAAGGACAAAACAAACATCTTCCTCTTCCTTCCAGAACCAACGCCAGACGTGTTACAAAAAATATTTCGAAGCATCTGAGTAAATAGCGCAGTTGAACCATTCCAGAACACGCCATCGAGATAGAAGCATGGAGAAGTCAACAAAAAGCAAATCAGTTCAGAAAATGTTCTTTTGGCGGATGCAGGAGGTGTTTAACCAAACGGACCATCTTTGTCTGAAGAGTCATTAGCCAATGGTCCAATAACCGTCACCGATTCGACCGCCGGGCCGGGCTCACAGCAAAAGAGTGGGGGTTCTGTACTCGTTGGGTCATAGTTGTGGATACTGCTAATGGTTGAACGGTTGAATACAATTCATCAGAGTACATCTTTTATCTTGAATTCCCCCCCCCCCTATAGCTACTACTATGTCGAGCAATATTTGAGGAAAGTTTTCGCAGACTCTCCAAACAGATATATTTTTCATTAGAATAGGAATTGTATATTCTGTAATAAATTGAAAATCTTTCGTTTTCCTCTTTCAGAATCACCTCATCAGTTGATTATTACATTTTTTAGCTCTCTTATGATGACAATAACCTTTGTTGATATTTGGGAAATATACTTGCGCTTTTGTTGCTAATCTGAAATCTCTCATTACTTACCCGGATCAAAAAAGTATCATTTCTCAGTGGAGAAAATGCTTGAATAATGGTGGTTTCCCAGGTTAGTGGTGCAAAAACAATATTAGGTCCTAATGAAATGTAAGAGTCAGGCCTAACGCAGGGTCTCAACAAACCCCAGACTGACATGCTGGTGTAGAAATTCCACGAAGAACTAACGTCTCTGGCAGGCAATAATAGAGAATTGGGTGCAAGGTCATTTGGAAATCTGACTAGCTCGCTAGATAAGTATCATCAACACCATATACTGGGTCCGAGGCGGCATTTGGGGTACCATAACAGGATGGTACGAAATCGCATAAGGTGCAATACAAAAATATTATTGAGGAAATCCACCCACTAACGCTCATGGGAGAATTTTTAATGAGGGGACCCCAGAAAAAAAACTGAGGTACTGCTCTAAATTGGCAGGAATCAGCACATAATCTCAACGGAACATCGTGAAAAGATAGTGCTTTAAAAAGGAGACCTTGGCTGCAGACAATGCAGTAGAGGGAAAGAGACACGAAGCAACACATACAACAATCTCTGGGTCTGGAAGATTGCTGGAATGGGTAAAGAAATATATGAAGTGAGGTGTTGTAAAGGATTCCCCATAGCTGAAATTTCAGTAAGGCGCTCCAGAGAGCTTCCACACTGATTAACATTTGCCATCCCTTGCACATAAGGCTCCGCTTTCTGGGAGCAAACTTGTATTGTTGGAGAAAGGGGAGAATATGAAAATTATCATCAAACACGCTTGAGGGAAAGTACAAGTCAGACAGCTCGGGCGAACAAAAAAAAAAACTTTGACACCCAACAACATTTCATTGAAATCCTGCTGTGACATTCATAAAAAAGTCGTAAAACTTCCCTGGAATTCATCAGACACATCCTTTACATTTCATCGCCCTATATGTCTTGGTACAGCTTCTGATGGAATATTATATATCTTGTCATTCACGGGAGGTATGAATACAGCGAGAGAACTGATGACATTGACAACAAAATTCTATGAAAGGAAAGTATATAATACTAGCGACATTTTTCAAGGAAACAGCCGAGGAGTAGAGAGTTTTAACAATAGAGAGAATAAATGGGAATCCGAATGAAAAGAAGGACCGAAACGAGATGGAAAACTGTTTACAGGAGACATGAACGTGTGTTCTCAGTGAGATGTTCTGATGAATGTCTTGTCATCTCAATGCTCACCATTGAGATATTTCATCCCAAAAATGATTTTCATCAACAAAGAATCGCTAAGAACGATTGAAAATATTCATGCATGAAAATAGTCGAAGATTGGTATATTTCGTTTATGCTATATATTTATGTCAAATATTTTCAAATATCGAATATCACATCTCGTAACGATCATGTGAAATTGTGTCTATCAATTAATAAACTGCAAGTTGCAAAACTTGCGGCTCCATACGGGTATATTAGTTACTTTTTTATTTGAAATGCTCTCTTTCCAACAACCACTTACATTGACGATGTTTGAAAAGTATACGTTTCCCTATATTTGATTAAAGGAGTTTTGAAAAGCAACACAACAGATTATTAATGAACGAACAGGAATGAGAGTCAGAAGATTCGACAACCAGAGTAACAAAAAGGACACTGGGGACTAGTTAGTCGATATCCTTTTATCGACGTAAAAACATTCATCAAAATGTTCAAAGGAGCTGCAATAAGATTTCCTATTGAAATTTACAAGCAATAAGTCAGTAATACCAAATGCACTCTCAAAATGGAAGTTTTTGTGATTTTGAATTTCCAAGTCATTTGAAATGTGGGTCCCTCCAATTCATATTTCGAATATTTCAGTCAATTCATTCCCAATCTCGAGTCGTTTCAACCATTTCATTCACAATCCTGAGCATTCCAGTCATTTCATTCACAATATTGAGAATATCAATAATTTTAAGTACCTCCAATCCCAATATTAAGTTTTTTAGTCATTCAATTCACAATCTTGAGTCTTTAAGTCATTGGGATTTAATTTCAAGTCTTTCAGTCATTGAATTCCCAATCTTAAGTCTTCAAGTCGTTGGGATTTAATTTCAGTTCCGGTATTAAATCTTTGGGTCTTTGAAAGATTCAAAATCTTGTACAGATTTTAGCTAGATGTTACCCCCTCGATTCACACTTAGTCCTTGTAGTTTGTATACCTACAGATTGTTCTTCTATTCGAGTCTATTCTCATGGATCGAAATGAATGCGGTTTCATTTTCACTTCTAGACGCACACGAACTATTACACCTTCTTGTAATTTCTAGTTATTCATTTCCGGAAGACCGTATCACTCAACCTTTACAATTTCACCTTCTCAAACCCTCTCTATAACGTATGTTTTGCCGAACTGAAGCCGACCTCGATTTGCTAAATCGTATTACTAGTATAGAATGTATTCAGCAAACAGCGAAATGTTAAACCATGGAAAGTGGAAGTGAAATTAGAAAACAAACACTGAGCCAGTTCTTCTGCTGAGTGCAAATGTTTTCAGGGCTCATCTATATCACGTTACCTTCTCACGTTCTACTAACAGGCTACAAATGAGTAAAAGCGAATTCTTCGTTTTCTTACTGGGCGACATGTGTTGGTGTGATGCTATAATTCCACTTGGAATCAAAATTTTTCTATCCCTCGGTATTTTGATATAAAATGCCTGAACTTAAGATGTTAATAAAAGTTTGTACTGGGATCAACGTTTCACACACGATTTTCCTACTTATCAGTACACTTCCTAATTGTCAAAATATCGAGCTATTAGGTAAATTATAATTATGCAGATAACTAGAAGAACTTTGGAATTATTCCTCAAACAGTGATTAATATTCAACTTTTGATTTAATATACTTACATTAAATTCATTCCATAATTCCACCATTATACTAGGTGAGATTGCTTCTGTCTCTCACGCTTCAAATATCTACGCCTTTTCGTATTCCGTCCCTCTAACATGCTTATAGAATACTTTTACTGATATCACCGGACTAGAAATGATTTCTTGATACCTCTTATACCTTTAAAATCCTGGAATAGATTCGAAAAAATATTCATCAAAGTATTTTCCATATTATCATATCACATTCATTCAAAATCATCTTCTTGTAATCATATGCATCTTACAGTCTTTTTGTCTCCTGATTGGATTGATCTATCAACGTAAAGTAAAAATTTCAGTTTTATCGTAGCTGATGCCACATTTAGATCCACTGAAGCAACTGTCCATTTCGATAAAAATGTATGAAAATTGACAGGCTCTGGCGTGAATCATCCCATCTGATGTCCAATAAAATCTTTGATGACAGGAAACGAAAATTACTCCCTCTGATGATGAAAATGCCTGCTATGCCACTCCTCGTGTTTCAGTTTCAATATATTCTGGCGCTTGATAAAGCAATTACTTCCGGGTTCTGTATTAGATCGACGTTGATGTTAAGAGGACCAGTAGGCAAATTCCAAAGGAATGTTTCGGATGAAGTTAAGACTCGTGTACTCCGTAATATTTTGTGAAACAGTATGTTGTCTATTAGCATCTGAGTTTGATATAATGAAGTTCCAGCTACACCTTTGAAATGATTCTGTAGAACTCCCAATGACTTTCAAATCATTTCATTATTGATATTTCGTCCTTTGAAAAACTTGGAGGGATATCTAGGGAGTGAGTGGGTGGAGTTACGAATGATGGTAAAAGATTGTTGAGGATCTCGACAGTTTTTGATATTTTCAGTCGTTTCGAAAATGTTCCAAGTGAGAAGTTTCTCCTGGTACTCCCCGCAATAGTGAATAATTACTAATATATCTCCGATCTTCCTGTGTCAATTCAAATGTGAACCATACGAACTTATTAATCGAGAAGATGAAAAGGCAATAAGTCCCTACTCTAAAACAAGTTGTGACTAAGTAGTTGAGAACTGCCCGTCTTCACTCATTAAATAGCATTGCCGAAAAGATAGATTTCCGCAGACCTATTTGGAAATACATAAGTCGGGCAAGCAGTTAATGTTCTGTTGTGATTTATCCGCTTCGGTACGTATTCACAGTAATTTGATAGCCTCGGCAATAGTCAGGATACGTTTGCATGTACGTATTACTAACATATTGATACGATCCGGCCTGTATGATGGGCAATTCTAGTTCTATACAAGATTAGTATCACAACCAATATTGGATTACTCGTTGCGGAGCGGTGAAATTGGTGCATTTCCTATTAATTACAATAATCGCTCAGTTTCGATCAATGGAAATCGCTTCTAGTCAAGTAATTTAACTTCCATAGCCGCAAGTAAACCGCAAACAATAAATCCACGATATTAATGCCAAAAATCGTGTATCATAATCCATTTGTGTACACAATGCCATTCACCGCAAAACCGAACTATTATGATATTAGGAATTTACTTCTGGAACAACTGTATCAACCCAAAATTCGCTCCCTAAACAGTTTTGACTTTTATTCTCTATTGATATCAATTTTTAGTCATCTATCGATATCTACTCACATTTGCACTTTTTTAAATTTATTATTCAGACCTGGCGACAAATTCATTGGACCGATTTCGTACAGTCTAACGTCGAAATGGGAAATACTTGAAGCTAAAACAAATCGTAATCTGCAAGAAAATTGGTGCTGTATGGTACATGTAAAACCTAGAATTCGTTTTTGTTGGAACGCACTTTACTTCCAAACAGTATGCCCCATAAATTTTCGTCAATCTCAATGTTGTTTATATATACTAATACTATTTCAATTTCTATGTGCATACAGTTGAAATTTGTTTCTATTACATTTTTTGGCAATACCTTCGGACAGGGTGTAAGTCACTCTGTATCATTTGAAACAGTTAATAAAAAAAAAAAAAAAATCATCCACCAAAACAAAAAACATCGCATCGGGTTCTATCTTCTTTTTTGCCCTTCTGGTCTCTTCCTCTTTTTTTCTTCCCCGCGCCGGGTGTTCGTTGGGTGGGAGGGGGGAGGGAGAGGGGGGGGGGGGGAGAAAAGGAAGGGAAGTCCCCTCTTCCTTTTTCTTTGGGTTCGTGTTCTGTGGGCTTTTGTTGTCTTTTTTTCTTTTCTTTTTGGGTCCTTCCTTCTTTCTCTTTTCTTTCCTCTTCTTTTTTTTTTTCTTTCTCCTTGTTTTTTTTCTGGTTTTTTTCTTTTCTCCTTTTTCCCTCTTTGTTGTAATTTTTTCAATTCAAGCTATGTTTTTGTAACAAATGCAAGGCATGACAATTGTTGTTGAACTCATCGAATTCTGGATTTCACATAAAGTATGGTATAACCATAATCAATGTAGGACATGAAAACTCGTTTCAAATCCTTGCCGACTTTCATTGATCTGCCATAGACAGGTACCTCATTCGATACGAGAAGTAAGCAATATGTTTTGTTTCTCAATTTGGCATGAGTACCGTGCGTATGCAGACGTGGAATATTAGGATCGGTTCATGCAACATCAACGCAGTGTGAACGAGGTAACAATCGACCAGGTTACAATTAACGGATTTGGTCGTGATGGAATATCAACTATTGAAGTGAACCACCCTGCGCCCTACTCTATAATTTTAAGCTGAGTGTTGGCTGGCTCAACTCTGCCTTGAAAGTCCACTGAACCGATATTCGTTTACCATATCTGTTTGTTCAATATTGATTACTCCATCACATAACTGTGTTTTGCTATTGATAATGGAAGAAACAGGTGACTTTTCTGGCGATTAAGATTCGTTCAAGCTTCAAATATTTGTGATGAATTATCGTAAAAAATCTGTCACTGCCGCCTAGTGTAATATTAATTTCGTAGGGTTAGGTCTCAACTCTTGATCGTCGTTTGGGGGTTGACACGTTATGTCACAAGTTTAGATTTAGTTTGTCATATCAGATCTCAAATATGTGATATTTTGATCACGACAATTTGAAGGCTTGAAGTACATACATTCGTGTAGTTGGCGACTAAGCAAAAAAAAACACAGTAGTGAATAAGTAATTTGTTTTTAATTTCTCGGCAGATACAGGGCAATTTCAAATAATAGGATGTTGACTAATAAAGTGTTATTCCCATTCATTGTGGTAGGTCAAATATCTGAAAATCTACGAAAAGAAGGAATTATTAGTAACAATGTTAATTTCGAATAATTTTTTTGTACTGGGGAATTTATTGCTAGTAGACAAAAAACAAATTCACCTAATCATAAATGTTACGCATACGTAGAGATTGCATTTGAGATGCATTCGGCTTGGCTAGAATGAATGCATCTAACTCGCCAGTCATATTATGTCAGTAATGTTTCATGATGGTTGCTGCTAATGAGCAATGTGCGACTTATTATCAACGGTAAAAGATATAAGTAAACGAAATATGTCTCTTTGACACTACTATTTACCTTCAGAGTTAGTCTTAGACCAGACAGTGGTGACATATTTTCTGGACCATTTTTTTGTCTTTGAAAGAGAAAATCTGGTGCAGGTCCGTTAATGAAAAACGTCATCTGCTCGATTCGACCGAAAACTCAAACTTCCCAGAAACTTATGCAGGAATACGGCCACATCGAATAGACATGGATCTTGCGATCGAGAATGGTTTCCGGTTTACTTGCAGAGATAGCTGCCACCCCGAAAAAAAATAAGAATTTCTATCATTGCATTTCACAAATTCAATGCCAGACATTTCATCCACAAATCAAAACAAAAAATTGTTTCCCATCGAATTGAATTTTGCTTCGATAGACCTTATTTAGCGACCCTTAGTGTTTACCTAACAATCCGAGATGACGATAAGGGCTCTTATTATATTCGAATGCAATGTTGATCAGTGATCCAAATATGTCAATGAAACATATAATTCATAGATTGACCCATTTTGGAATCAATTTTTTTTTATTTTTGTACCTTTTCATTTGAAGTTCCCCACAGACGTATTATCATCCAACCCAATTGTTGATAATCTAATTATGAAGCTATTTCTATTTCACGATTCAGGTGTTCCGGAACGAAAAATAATTCATTTCCGTGATTCTGCAACCCCCGTGCTTGCATCCTGTCAGCCTGTTACATTAATAATAACTCCAACGTCTGATTAGAGGATAAAGTTAACAGCCGAGTATTGTGAACATTGTTCCATTATCCTGTTGCCTTTGTTATGGACTATATATCACTCGGTTATATCAGAGAGGCGATGTTGTTTTGGTACAGTTATCCCTTTTATCATTTTTAACCTCATGTTTCGTTCGTGAAAATGATGGAAATACATCTATTCATAACTTTTTCGTGAAATAGCCGTATGTTAGTTATACGAGCTTTTTCTGTCGAAATATTTCCATTGAGTTCTTGATGATTTTGAATATTTTGTAAGAAGTGAATTTCGGAATGATCTGGTGTATATTCATTGTCTCCGGAGATTGAATTCATCAGAGTTCTCAGACGAATAATCAGTCCTTCGTACTAATACATCGAAGTTTTCTATGGAAAACCTAGTACCAACAACGACAGGTTTTGCAATGCCTAAGAAAATGGCTGTCGAACAGTAGAGACCTCGCGCTGTCTGAACAGCTGGCTCTCGATATGCTTATTGATGCTTAGCAGTGGATGGTAAAACTTTTCGATTGTTACTATTGTTAGATTCTTTCAGTTATACCCTAGCAGATCCGTCCTTTGCCCACACAAGGCTCTGCCCTCTTGGTGCACTCATAACAGCTAACGACAAGGAGAATGTTACATATATCGAATATAAGTTAGACAGGAGGAAGACACCCTAATGAGGCCCAAGTGCTGCGGTGGATCTGAAATGAGCACCTCTCTTTTTACTTACAAATGAATATTTTGAAGTGAATATTTTTCCCAGAAGTAAGGTCTTCGTTTCTTTTTAGTGGCTTTATATTATGAAATCGTACTTTTTCATTCCATCAATTTTTTTCAGTTTTGTTTTTATGGTGATTCTGTAAAAAATAAATGTCATAGAAACATTACACAGTATTCGAAATAATCGAATCATAAACTCAAACACTATTTATGAGGATAATCAGTTAGATCTTTTATAAGTCATGGGAAAATATGTGTATTTTGAGGGATTTCGACAGTTTGGTACTTTTTTGTAGGGTTGTTTACGACCTCCGTTTGGAACTGTTTGCATTATTTTAGATTGGGTACTTATTTATCAATGAGGCTTGTGAATTTCTTTCCGCATAAAAATGCTTGGAATATCGGTATTTCAATGATTCCCCTGTTCTTCCTAATTGTTTTCCTCCCTATAATTACTATCGAATTTTCAAGATTGAAACGTGGGAATCGTGGACACGTGTGGGAGTCGAAATTGCCTCTGTCAAGCGGTTTCTCCGTTGAGGCGTTTCTTAATTTCCTCTCTATGGAAATTATGCTATTTCGAATTTTCCGCTCGACTGGCAGGTAATGCAAACGGTGTCGCATCTCGATCAGTTCAGTGATCTTATTTTTCAACATTAGTTATGGTAGCAAATAGTTCCTTTCATTCTCGGTTGGAATGGAAAAAGTTGTACCGTATGGATATGCTTTTTGAGTGGAATGAAAAAATTGGCTGTGTGATATTCACTTAGGTTGATGAATGTAACCTTTCTCGAATGTGAACAATGATAATTTTGGTAATCTGTGGTATCCTGCTTTTTTATAATGAGTTAGTTGAAAGAAAAGTGTTGTTTCTCATATTGCAATTTTGTTGCCGAATTCACCAAAGCTGCCAAAATTATTAGGTGAGGCAAGGCAATGAGGGTACATGAAAAATACTCGATGATATAATAACATTAGAATATCTTCGATTTCGTAGTATATTAACGTTGGTTACATTAGGTTTGTTCTAGCAACACATTTGACCGTTTGGAAATTGGTCTGAAGCAGTCAGAGGCATGGGCAAAATGGATTTCGCTCTTCAATATTCATCTTGCGCATGCCTCTGACTACTTCAGACAGATTTTCAAACGGTGAAATGTGTTGCTAGAACAAACCAATTGAGCCACGATTTCCTGTGAGATTAATACTAAACATCAGCCCTTTGAGAAATCCTCCTCTGAAATTAATCGGCAATATCATAAAATTATCCATTACAGTAAATTGTGTTTTCTCCACTTTAAAATGATCTTTTCCCAAATTCCTTCATTAGTGTTGGAAAACAAACGAACTACTTTCTTTTTTCATACCAGATAATAATCTGGAATAAATGAGTAAGAGTAACGGGTACGGAATTAGTACAATCCATCTTTATTTTTAACGTTTTGTTTTATTCCCGTCGAAACATATTCCCAGAATTTTCCTGGACGAAATACAGCATCCTTGATGAATGTATTGGTGTCGTAGACAAATGGTCATATTCTTGACAAGTGTCCTTTAGCATGAGAAGCTTTCGCGGCCCATTCTAATGTCTACCCATGACTGCCACTATATGGTATTGGTATGGGGCTGTATTCTTCAGATGAATCCGCAATAATCCGTATTCGACCTTATGTTGTGTCGCAGTTCAACACATGTAGTCCATTCACTCACTTCGAATGAAAATAAATCCTCATGACTCAAAAATTGGACCCCTTGAATATGATTGGGAAACGTTCACGCTAAAAGCTTAGTTGTCGAGACTAGAGCTCCAGAAACATCGAAATGTTCCATCCTAAGTCGAATAAATACCTCTAAACTATATGAAACTGAAAAAAAAACTTGTTACGAAATAGGAAACCATATTTTTGAAACGCATTGTTGGCGTTTGATTCCATCTGGACCTCTTAGAACCACATCCCAAATTTTCATTGACAGGATTAGGTAGTGGTACTTTGTTTTTGTGACCTGTCTCTTTCACTCTCGTCAGATTTTCACCATAATGCATTTAAGCACATGTCGTCTTCTCGTTTGCGTGTTCCACTTCGTCGCGTGTTGACCGTCTGTTGTCAACACCTCTGACATTGCGTTACAATATTACCAGAACATGTGAAAAATAATTATGGTGCGCCGATCGCGTTGCAGATATATTCGATGACATTATCGTGGCTTGTTATATAGTGCGATGACAAGTCGGATGGATGTAGTCGGTTGTGCTAGATCGTCCTCTCTAAGATGCCTGAAAACCCTGGTGTGTTTACGTATACCTGTAGAAGTTTGGGATAAAAGTGGCGAAATCTGGATTGCTTGATTTTTGGTGGATATTTGAGCTTTTGGAGGTTTCCGTACAGATGTCGCCAACACGCTCTTGTCAGTCTTGTCTGAAGCTAAATTTGCACTAAGTAAAAATGTGCAGTCGGGTTTTCCCACTTTTATTTGATTGGCTAGTGAGAAGAGATCGCAACCTAAAGGATAATTGGTGGACAATAAGATACCAGTAACAACGTTTCGATATTTAAAAGCAATGAAATCAACAAATAAACACGATAAAAACATCGTAAAATCAAAATTTCAAAGTGACATGACAATATGACAATCAACTTGACACTTGTCATCAAATTTGAAAAATGGGAACATAACGCCCTCTACCGAAAAAATAGGGGAAACCTTCGAAAGCGTCGATACCACCATACCACAATCTTCACTCTGTCAAGATGAGTGCTGGGGGTTAAGGAGACTTAGGCCTCGCCACCAAGTCAAACAGTCATGAGAATGGCTACAAAGTGGGAGCCGAAACGTCGGCAGAAGAACAATTCCAGACGCGGTTCAACCGGAAGTTCCAGAGAGCACATATCCGACCGCGGAAGCCTATAGAGCACATATATATATATATATATATATATATATATATATATATATATATATATATATATATATATATATATATATATATATATATATATGTACGTTGTTCAAGTGTTCGAAACTCATATAATTCAGTTCGACGCATGTTGAATCATTATTCCTAACCTGAAGGAGCGTGTCATACATAGATATAATTGAAATCCCTCCAGAACTTCTTCATGAATCGTCGAGAGCTTTCACGAAACAAGAATAAAGGCAATTGTCGAGAGAGATTCTGAAATATGGCGTTTTAAAAGTGCAAATCGTACAAAGATAAAACGACCTATTATATGACATAGCAGTTATAAATTCGGATTAGGAGATACAACCACTCTAATCTTCCACAATGGTCAAATTCAGAGACAAATAGTCATTTTTGCTCCACTGAACTGAACTCGACATTCGTATTTATGACATCTGGCTTGGAAAGCAAACATATTTAACGTTCTCGTTGCTATATCCTGCTACTGACGCTCGTCCTGATCCTTAAACTTGCGCCACTACATTGCATTGTCCTGATAGCAGGGAGAACGTCAGAGTGAATTCTGTATGAAGTTGTGGACGATGAATTTCATATAGAATGCAATTTCAAGAGTTCTCTATCTTGTAGGAAATCATTGTGAATCCATTTTCATGCTTTTATCATAGTGTTTACAATAATGAAGAGAAAAAGAGAGAGATGAGAACTAAGTCTAGTTGTTTATAAAAAACTTTTATCAAAGTAGCGATACAACAAGAGAAGAAATTTTTGAGCAAGTGCATTTATTTTTATTCATAGCAATGAAAGTTGTTTCAATACTTGATAACTTGCATGTAACTGATTTCAGGTCCTCACTGTTACTAAAGTCCCAAAAATGTTTCGGACTGGCTTGGAGAAAGATGGCCGACGCAATACACATGTTAGATTGATTGCCGAAATGCCAAATTCGTTATAATCTGTTTCCTCAATAATGCATTACCGAAAAATCATTTAGTCTCTCTCCTAAAGAACGTTATTCATCCCTTGCACGCAGAAGATTTCATCTTCTGGGTAAACTTTTGAGTTTTTAACAAGGCGCATGTAAAATGAAAAATCAATATAAATCTGTACCTATATTATTCTTCAGAGGAAATACTTATCAAGTAATTGGAAATATAAAAATTTTTGGGATTTCAAGATAAGCGATACGCCCTCTGGTAAAAAGTTTCAAATAGGTTATAGTCTTGATCAAAATGGCGCTGCGATATTATTTTGAAATTGGGTAGGTGGGAAACTTACAGTCGAACTCCACCGAGAACTCCACCAAATACAATCTTCATATTATATGTGTGTGTAGTCGGAGGACATACATCACATTACAACATGTAGTCAGTCAAAAGACTTACATCAGCAGGATGTGTTTCGAAGGATTAATCTTTCATCATCAGCAGAATTTTTAGGTGAAAATGTTAAGAACTGTGTGGTGAAAAACATGCAAACAAGGTTTATAAAATCACGAGATGAAAAAAAAATGACATCCAAATGTTCAAATTTTTCCATAACAACCACACCCCCTAACATTTGGGTACCCGCCAGGAGTGCGGAACATGTCATTGACATAATGTCAAAAAAAAATTTTTCTTTTCGTAATTTCATAATAGTATATTATGCAACGATCATGTAATTATGGTTACTAATACATGGGCATCAACCGGGATACGAAACGAGCCGAACGTGAGTTTCGTATGGTTGATGCGAGTGTATTAATAACCATTACATGAGAGTTACATACGCTATTTTATCTACATTCGGTAAATAGTGAAGGACTACAAATATTATATTTACATTTGTATTGCATACAATAATTGTTATAATACGTATTTTTTCAAGAAATTCCACAAAATTGTGCATAATGGTATTAACTCGGAAAATACAACAATGAGAAATGAAGGGAAGAAAAAAAAAGGAGTACACCAGGCTGGATTCGAACCCATGTCACCTCCAACGCGCCTGTCCATTTTAGGCGCCTTAGACCGCACGGCCACAAAGAAGCAATAAATGTGTTAGAAAAGAAAGAGATATATTATGCAATTGTCAAATGATAAATTAAATAACTTTTCTTTGCTGACTCCAGCAATTGTAGAAGAGCCGAAGGTAATCCTCTATATCGCTAGTATCAGACATTTTGATATGATTATCGAAGTTTGGCTATATTCTTCAAAAACTTAATACCTATGCTTTTTGACTTGACAAACGTCAAATGCAAAGCATGCACATCGTGCTTGATTGAAAAATAATGGTTTTCTATTGGTTGAAAATCTGTATCGTAATGAAAAATCTGTATCGTAATGGATTTCATTATCAAACGGGTTGTGGGCATATACGTGTATTATTAGAGTACGGGTATAGAAAAACTTTAATTAATGTTTTCCAGGAGATAGATCTTAGCATTGTAACCTGACAATTTTGCTGATGATGAAGGATTAATTCTTCGAAACATGTCCTGCTGACTACATGTTGTAATGTGATGTAAGTCCTCCGACTACACACACATATATTATTGATTATATTTGGTGGAGTTCGACTGTAAGTTTCTCACCTACCCAGTTCCATCTCACCTCCACTTTAAGTCATGGATCGCCCCGTTGGATATGATTTTGAAATTTTGGAATGTGATGAAAATTATTACTAACGTTATCAAGCACGATTCATGGTTGACGTACCCATAAAAAGTGAAAATACACTAAAACCTTTAATAGTTGCTTTAAAAAATGTTTCTTCAATGTCCTAACTTTGAAAGCAATAGTTGTCAAAGTGGTGATTATTAGTTGGAGTTTTCTGAAATGTGGCGCTGCAATCATTGACCAACTTTCCTATTTCTATATGAATGATGTCGTGATATACTAATTATTGATGAACTTTCTGTTGATATTCTGGGCTTTAAGACTCTAAACCTTTCACTTTCCCTCTCCCCCTTTTCCCCCCCACCCCCCCCGTCCCCCTTTTCTCTTTTTTCCGCCCCCCTCGGCCTTTCCCTTCCCCCGCGGCCCTCCCCCCCCCCCCCCCCCCCCCCCCCCCCCCCCCCCCTCCCCCCCTCCCCGGTCCCCTTCTCCCCCCCCCCCCCCCCCCTTCTCCGCCCCCCCCCCCTCCGTTTTTTTCTCTGCCCTCCCCCTAATGTTCTGACTATATTTCGTCGGTACATTCCGTTTTTTGGTCCGATGAGTATTTCTGAGTTTCACTATGATAAACTTTCATTCTGGTCGAAAATCGTTGAATTCCATTTTGCATTATTCAGAAGTGAAATTCATATTTTTTCTGGAGTGCGTAGAGATTGGTCTGCCAACCAGACGAGCCATGCAAAACTTTCCGAATTACATACTCTATTTTTCTTTCAATGTGAAAAATGCAAACTCCCGAAATATTCTCTTTTACTTTCTAGAAAATATTACTTCAGTGTCGGAGGCCGAAAAGGAAGAGTATGATAATGAAGAGTTCGTAGAAAAATAACACTTTTGTATATAACGTTAGTCAGAAAGATGATACCTTTTGGGCGCTTGATGAAATTTTTTTCCCGAAAGTGAGCTGTTCCCAAGTCCTTAGAATTTTGGTTTCAGCATTCATTGTAAAAATTACTCAAGATACCTACATAAGATATAGTTGGTTTTTGATTGTTACATAATTATCATTACAAAGTCACCTTCCGTTTTCGTCTAATTTGAGTGACCTATTGATGTGAAACCGTACTCCACCCCACAAGAGCCACCTAAAACCGACTTTGATTGAGATATAATTAAGGTGACTGGCGAGAGGTGGAGCAGCAATTCGTGCAGTCGAATTTGCATACCTTCCCACTGTTATTAGATCTTACGCTAAACGAGAAATGAAAGGGGAATTGTAAATAGATTTGCGGAACACCTGCCAAAAGCCAATGTATGTATACAAGATTGAATTGGGATTGACTGGGTCGGGATATTAGCTCATCTGGCATTTCGTAGAAGTTGTGGGACCGCATTTCGGTCGAACACGAGTCAAGGTAAGATTCCAGCTTTTCTTTCAATGTTCATTTAAAAACAGCTGATTACATTATTTTAAATGAGTATTTCATTTCTTGAAAGTATATGGAATCTGAATTTCAATTCTTCCCATGAGCAGTAGCCATGCTTATTTGTTTTCATATTATCCATCTTAAAAAACATGGGATTTGTTGGAGGGCACACACATAACACAAGGCATCCATGATATACAGTACGGACATAAAAATTCCCTCCCATTCTACGTTTTGAATGGAACGAGATATCAGGGTCGAACAAAGTTCATGTGAAAAGACATCACTTTAATTATTTTCAATGAGAACAATGTTTGGGTGACGTCACTCGTACCCAAAAGGAATTTTCCTAATGGAAGGAGTCTTGTGAAATCCCTCTCGACTGATTTCTTCCTGCCTCTGGAAGAAAAATCTTAACAAGTTTTCATTTATGCCTTAGCTGGCCTCATTTGTCTCGAAGATTATTGAAATGAACTGAAATGATGTTCCCCTCTGAAAAAAAATTGCCTTCTTGCAACAACGAGTAAAGTCCCACAATATATATTTCTCCTTTCAACAATGATGTTTCAATACAATCGGCAACAAATAACTTCTAAGAAATATTCTCGATAAAAGAAAGCATTTGAAGTGAAAGCTTCTACGACCCTGCTATCTTTCCGTTCAAAAGCATATTTCTTGTCAAAATGATCATCAAATACCCTTTAATATAGCATTCACGTGCAATATATGACATGTCATTAATTCTATGCGAGAAAGCAACATTTCAGAATAACCGTGATGTAAAATGGCGTCTCTATTTTTCTCAATTAATCTATGCGTGTAACGAAGGATAGTGGTTTCGTCTAACAGGGAATGAGTACACTCTAATCGCCGGTCGTATTTTCTTTCCTTCATACTTAATGAAAACTCGGAGATGAGTCGCAGCTCGCAAATACTCGTTCGAATTAAGTTGTCTCGTAAAAGAGGGCCATTTTTTACAAGAGGTGATTCATTTGTCTTTAATCTGTTACTGGGAGAATTACAGTCAAATTGTTTCTGCTTGTCAAGATGAAATATTACTGTTTTATTATGAAATTTTGTCGGAATTGAGTCGGCCTATTAAATAACAGTGTATCTGTTTCCCAAGAGTGGCGTACAAAATTGGATTTATAAATGTAAGCGAGAATCTTTTGCCTTCGAAATGGTGTTCTTTTGAGATAAGTGGCTTGCCTCCTTCGATTTGAAATGAAATCACTGAACATCGCGGGCAACACTTCTTGAATAATTTATATTTACCTCTTGGTTGGATGGAGGAGTAAACTGATATATCAATGTTGCCAATAATTATCAAATGTAAACTGTTTCTTCAGAACTATATAAATGGAAGTTATCAAAATTTGGAGAAATGTACGGGATCCAGAACTCTATAGTTAGTGGAATATTCGAAAGCGAAAGATCAATATACTGCTGTATCATTTCGTTTGGCTGAGTCACTGTCAACATAGACGTTTCATGAAATAATGTGAATATAGGGATAGATCAGATTCTTCATTAACCATTTGAAGCAATCATATTACCCTCAGTACATTATTAATGCTATGCCAAACAGTTACAACAAATTCAAAATTCAATAAAAACAATCGAAATTAAAATAGCCATACAAGGGACACACATACATACAAATAATAAAATAAATTAGGTATTTTTGCAATAGTTCACAAATTCTTTAAGGCTGTAGGAAACATTCATTGTCAGCATTTTTTTTTGAAGAGAGGGTATGACAATACTTTTACACAATTCGATAAATAATCTTATAATATAAGTCCATTATGTTGTGGTGATTTCGAAAAATAAGTATGGTGAAATTTTTCGATGGGAAGGTTATCTTTGTTTCTTGTTTCGTACCTGTATTTGTCACCATTTTCAGCGTAGCAATCTTTATTATTATGCATATATAGTAATATATTCAAGATATATATGCAGGGGAATGTCTATATGCCCTTTTGTTTGAATACTTCTCGACATGAGTCAAAACGTTTCATGTTATATAAATAGGTCTTGCGTTTTTGATGAACGGAAGCTCTAGTCCATTTCGTTACAAGGCCCCAGCTGATTATCTTGAATTATAATCTTGAATAATACATTCTCAGGAGTGACGATTCATTAAGAGATTTCTTAGTGTTAGGACGGCAAAGCAGTTTTTTAAAGTTTGATACACGTATTATCTATTTGTTCGGTCCATCTTATGTTATTATCGAGATGTATGCCTAAGAATTGTTTTGAGCTCGATATTTCAGATTGACTAGGTTTGGTTCATTACTGCGTACGCTGTTGAATTGAATGACCATAGTTTTTGTAGGTTCACTACGAGATTTTTGGCACTTACGATAGTACTACCCTGAATAAAAAAAATTACCGGATAACTGCACATACACAGTTGTACTCTGAATTGTCTGCACACATTGAAACAAGAAGAAACCAAGTGTTCGCAACACACGATAATCGATGAAATAAGGAATCCGCGAAAAGATTTCACAAAGCTGATATACCGGAGTAAACTCAACATAACATAAAGCCTAACATTAATAACTGAGGATGTCGACAAAGAATCGACAGCAGTAACACAGTTATGAGTTTATATTGTGAATTTATTTTTGGTTAGAATTGTTTGCCTGAATCCTACCTCCACAGACCCCATCTATATGACTTCTCTATATTAAATAATGAGATTATTTTGGGAATAAAGTTCAGAGATTGGAAAAGCTGTGTCATTGACTGGATGTCCGCAAACCTAACAGAATCAGGGAATTCAATTATTAGTCGTAAAAGTTGGGGAAAAGGCACAATGTAATGTTCGAAGTATATTGCAAGAGGAAGAAGATTAGCTCCTACTTTGGATTTTTGTTGGTTGTTAGCTTCTAGAAAATTGGGATTTCTTGAGTTGGGAATATTCTTATTTTTCACTGTAATGAGGTTTACAAAACGTAGTTTCGCTACACGCCAGCTTCCTGAGCAGTCTGGTGGAAATTTCGCATTCATTCAACAAATCAAGAAATATCAACGATTCTTTAAAGTAGGATGGTGGACTAATATATCTATCTGAAAACAACTACCCGCCAAGCAAATACTGCAAAGGATATTTCCACATGTTTTCGGTAAAACGAGCGACAGAATTGATTCTCAGTTATCGGCTAGATCATTTTCACATCGGTTCCGATCTTATTGAATCTATTCAATGTCCGCCGAGGTATTTGCCAGGTCAGTAGTTTCTTTTCGACAGCTGTTAATCCATCAACCTAGTACCTACATTTCTTCATATTTTTATTTTCAAGTTGAATTGATAAACGATTTTAACTTTATTTCTCATTGTAGGGCCACTTGTTCAGTTTTCGGGTCAGTTTTTGAAGAGTCGATCGCTAACAATGTTTCACTTGTGGAATTTCTAACGAATTCATTGGGTTTATGATATATTGATCCGACCTTGAGAGAAGTTATAGTATTTTGACATTTTGGACCGACTAGTATCTTCAGAAAAAAAATGAAGCCTTCATTTTTTGAAGCTCACTCATCACTCCCTGTGCCAAACAAAAATCAAATTTTCGAAGTTTTGAATAAAAACATTGAGAATGCCCCAAGAAAATCGTTACTCATGTATAAATCAACCACTATCCTAATTAAAACTTGCCGAGAAAAATGTATCGATTGACAGATCGGTTCTAACAGTTCTAGGTTTTCTAACTGAACTTTTGCTGGGTTGACAGTTTCCTCCACAACACGTCATCTAGATTTCTAGTGATGGATTCATGATATTATTTGCCGTGTGTACAGTTTCAGGCATTGATTACCAAACATTATTCTTGATCGACGACTCTTCTCTTTTTCAATGGTTCAGAGAAAGGACAGATATATATCTAAGGATTGAATAAGATTTCGTTATCAGTTATATTTTTGATGATAATTATTTGTGTTTGAGTTAAAATAGATTCATCATTTCGAATCTTTTAAAACAAATGCATGATTTCACATGGCCATACGTTATCACGAATTCCTTTTATATTCCCGAACCTCTCCGAATCCAACTAAGAACGTTGAGATTGAAAATGAGACGTTACGTCAGTATTAGTCAAAAGAAAGGTACAAGAGACCTGGCGATGCGACATAATTTCTCGTTTTCAACGAATTTGTGTATATCTAGCATAGTTGCTTTTAGAGGTAGAAATTGCACGTTTTTGAAAACCAAGAGGGGGTTGTGAAGTGAGTAAATTCTCTTTCAGCATGGCGACAGGCTCCAATGGGATTGTCTATTCCATGGATATGGCCGTTCCTATTAGCACCCCCAGGTACGTGAAACAACACCATACAGAATTTGAATGCTAGTTCGATGCTGACGAAAATAAAACATGTGGAACTGAATCATCTATAAAATTATTTTCGTGAAACTGTAGAATGTTTCGTGAGATTTGGTCGACGAAATCTCAGCCCATGACACATATCGGGAGTCTGAAATCGCTCTACAGACTACGATTGTCAAGCGTGCACTTCTTTGTAGTGGTGTAAGCTGTTGAGTAGTGAGCCCTTTTCCCGAAAAATAACCTTCCTCAGTAGACGTATCCTAACAAACCACAGAAAGACTGTGATAGTAATGATGTCTTCTCTGTTGATTGTAGGGGTTTCGGATTTATCACCTTCACGGATCCAGCTAGCGTTGACAAAGTTCTGGCACAAGGCACACATGAACTCGACGGTAAAAAGGTATGTATAGAACTGAATAAATTCATCTATGGCTTCCGAAATTCAACGATATATTGCTAAAACTGCGTTACGAGTAAATATCGATTCAGAAATTAACAACATTGAAATGATAAAAACAGACAAACAGTAGAAAAGACATTTCTGGAAAATAACTGAATCATTATTATTTGTATAATTATTATTCCTAATGCATAAATGCCCAGTAGATTTAAAATAAATCTTACTCAGAATATGAATGGTTTTTCTTTATTGGAGCATAAACGTTTTGACAGTGTTTTCTGTTTGTTGAAAAAAGACCGAACGAGGTTGATATAGACTGTTATATTGGTTCAATTTCCGGCATCGTTTAGAAACAACCTTTGAATTCCCTTTATATAACCTGATAATTTCATATTCTCAGTTCAAATGTGTCAAACATAACCATGATACACCTTTCATCTATCCGCTGTCCACTGCATTGGTGAAAAACTTAGAAACACAATAAATTTCTATCTGAAACGTACATGAGAGACTTCATCCCTACCAATGTTACTGTTATATTTTACGGATAACTATTTTTGAACTGCATTTAACATTTTTCATATATCAATTTTCCTATTTCCTTGGTTGCTGAATATGTACAGAATATTTTCATTTCCTGACATTAAAACTAACTACATTTTCAACGACTATATTAATTTTCTTTATTATTTGGATCGAATTGTTTCGATAACTTACCATTCACTGTTTCAAAATGTCAATTACTCCTTTCAAGTCCTTCAGCAGTTTTAGACACTCTCGGAATAATGACATCTGTTCGTGAAAACCCCACTTTATAAACGATATAATTAGCAATTTTCTTGAAAACAACGAAGACACCCTTGTTTGCGAACAGCAAAACCAGGCGAAGCTTGAATACAGCATTAATGAGATGTGGAAATCTTGATCAGAAAGACCATGCAGTGTTAATCAAAAGGATACTCCTGGAGAGTTGTTACCTGGAAGAGACCCCATACTGTCTGAAATACTGAGAAATAGGATTTGTGTTATATTCAGATGTTTGTTAATGATGGTTTTGAAGACTCAAAACTTTTATTGAGTGCACTGTGACGTATACAGTGTGTAAAAGCCAAATGGAACAAATTCATTATTTCGGTTATTGTATATATAAAAAAAAATCTGGAACACCTGAAATTCCAATTATAATTTGACATTCTTCAATGTGAAAATGCTACCCCTACCTTCATCCCCCTTCGAATGACAGGTACAACCCCAATTTTTTTGATGGGAATTATAGGCTTGTGATAAATCGTTTGAAAGGTCTCTTCATTTCTATCCAGAAAATGTTATCGCTTTCAAGTTCATTGCAACAATTGAGATAAAACAAATCAAAATATACGTGGTTACCAAAATTCGATAAAATACACTGAAAACTCATTACAATATACTCAATACGTTCGCGGTGAACATTTTGAAAAAACTACTTCGTTAACATCCTTATTTTTTTAGTGTATTTTATCGAATATCGGTAACCACACGATTTCAATTTATTTTATCTTAATTGTTGCAATAAACTTAAAAGCGATAACATTTTTGAATAGAGAATGAATAGACCTTTCAAACGATTTTTCACATTGTCATTCGAAGGGGGTTGGAAATACGGGTTGCATTTTTACGTTGAAGAATGTTAAATAATAATTAACATTTGACGTGTTTCGGGATTGTTTTAAAATATGTACAGTAACCGAAATAATGAATTCATTGCATCTGGCTTTAACACAATGTATATTATTATATAAGAGTTTGTTACAAGTCACCCATTCGGCATTTCACAAATCAATTTTTGATCAATATAATTGATTCAAGTTATATTAGATGACTGGAATGCATTAGAACTCAGATAATGTACTCGATTATGACAATTATACGAGAATAGTAGGTATAAAGTAGTATGGAAGAGTACGGTTGTCCCATCTATTTCTGCTATACAGAAACTTTCCTTCTGCGCGCAAAAAAGCAATCAATATGAAGCTCATCAAATATCTTGAGACATCAGGAATAATTAATGATCGACAATACGGATTTCGCCATCTAAGATCTGCTTCATATCAATGATTTGCTCGAGAAAACATCTTGTTCAATACATAGTTTTGCGGACGACAGTACTCTTCATACCAGTTTCTCTTCCAGAGTCCCCATACCAGAAAACAAAAATTCAAACAAACATTCACGTCAATAAAATAAACGACGACTTGGTAAAAATAATAGGGTAATATGAACTTAGTGGAATTTAATGCTACGAAAACCCAGGCATGTCTCTTCTCAAGAAAAGCCGATCTATCATCATCTTGTATTCAGATGTCAGGAGTAACTATTCCTACAAAGTCAAGTATCTCGATGCTAGGAACTACGATTAGTGATAATTTCTCATGGGGAAACCATGTGAGATTGATCGCCAAAGGTGCTTCCCAGAAACTTGTATTTCTATTTCGTGCGAAGAAATACTTCACTTCTCCTTAGCTTCTAATGATCTACAAGGCTGTCTTGGAATACAGTTCTCATGTATCGAGTTCGACACCTAAACATTAATTGCGGCTTCTCGATTCTATTCAGAGGAAGGCAATTCGTCTTGCTGGTAATTCTTTGTTCACAGAACATCACAGGGTTTTCCATTTAAAAAAAAAATTGAAACAACGTCGAAGTCGTACTGGGCCTAAAGGGCACTGGCAGACACACCTAGAGTTCATGTTCGCGGGAAAATTAATTATTTTTTGAGCCTATTTCAGATTCTATCTTATATATCTTTTGGCTAATGAACTGTCATTTTGGATATCAACCCAAGATAGTAAGGATGATGAACTTTGGATCATCCATGCTACCTCACATTTACTGTTACTATTTTTTATTTATCTCCATCATGTACTTCGGTATGAAAATGTAATTCAATTTCTCTCTGTGTTCTGTCAACTGAAGCCAACATGCAAAAAAAGAAATCGAATTGGCAGCTGTTCGTTTCACTTGTGATCTTCCAGTTTTTGTGTACAGTTATTTTCGGACCATTTCATGCCTGATACTTGACAACTTCCATTCTATTACCAATATTCGATTACGTTTCACTCCGATTTCCTCGAAAAAAAAAAATGCGGAATGAAAAATACACACCTATCATACATACCATTCAATATTCCGCCTAACAAGATATCCGTTTCAACGTTGTCGCTATCGCTGGAAATATCCATCAAAAACTGATAATTGAAACGATGTCGATGTCCTTGTTCAAATAGAGAAAAGGATTCAATTTGGATTGTAGGTCGTGCGCAATTTTTTAAAATTGATATTCGGTTCTGGAGGTCCGTATATATACCAGATTCGTGATTGCAATTATTTCATCCAATTACTGTGGTATCGAATGAGAATGCCCTCCTCGCGAATTATTCAGAGTTCAAGAATGGCGAACAAAAAATCCCGGAAGCCGCTTACATTGATAAGGGAGCGGTTTGTTATAGGGTGTGTTCAAGAGGCATATCGAGTTGGTAATATTAAAGAGAGTTGCCGGGATACAAGTTCATCTCACAGTTATGATTTGTTGAATAAAATTGAAGTTAGACATGGTCGAAACAATAATTGCGCCCAATAATCGATACCAACATAAACGAAATCGCTTGACAGAAAATATAATATAATTCCCAGCCTCGAAACCACCGTATTATGAATAACGCGTTAATCCGTTGCTCACACAAGTTTCGACTTCTGAGGGTTGACGTTCACAAGGGGCGTCAGCTGGTTAACGAAAAGAAGCCATTTCAAAATTGAACATATTTGGTAACTGTTGAAGGGAAAAATTTCAAAATATATCACTCTCGATATCGTGGTACTTCACAGTAAAGTAATTTCTTTCTGAGTCAAATAGTACTTCTGAATACCAAAATTATAACTGATCTATATAATATAAGCCTAACATACTTTCTCATTCATTCGATTTATCACCGGTAACATGGCCATGAAACGTGTTCAAACACGACAGATATTGTGTGACATGATATCAAGGTCGTACAAACTTCATTTTTGAGGATCGATGAGCCGTTTTAGAGTTATACTACAGTAGTTTCATTTTGAGTTCGAAACGAAACTAATGATTACATAGATACGGCTTATCCGGTTCTCAAAAATAAATCAGTATTTGGTCAATCAATGAATGGAACTTTCCAATAAAGTATTACAACTCCCATTCCCATTTTTTTTTTTTTTGATATATTGATAACTTTTATTTCCCAAGAAACTACAAAGTTTATAGAAGGGAAAAAAATATTAACTCTAAGAATATTATACATTAAAGAAAAAAAAAACAATAAAATCAGACTGTTTCATTGTAGAAAGTGAAAAAAAAAATGGCAATAAAAAAATAAATGAAAAATTGCCAATTATCTATTTCATCAAATGTTTTTTCAAGTTGGCTTTGAAACGGAGTTTTCCATATTTCTTCATTGCATCTGGTAATTTATTATAAAAAATGATTCCTGTGTGATAAATTGACTGTCGTCCTATATTAGATTTGAATTTCATCGTTGATAAATTTTTGGAAGATCTGGTTGAATGACTGTGCTGATCACTATTAATTTTGAAGATAAGATTTGAATGTTTTAGTTTGTTTTTAACCAAATGTATGAAGGTACAAAGTTTGAGTGTATATAATGATGATATATCCAAAAGATTATTAGGTTTATATAAATTTTTTGTTGGTTCCCGATAATCAAGTTTATATATACATTTAATCAATTTATTTTGTAGGGTTTTCACAGGTTTTACTAGTGTTTTTGTTGCCGCTCCCCAAACTGAAATTAAATACTGGAGTTTGGAATATACTAGAGAAAAATAAATGAGTTTCAGATATTTCATAGGTATAAAATTTCTCAATTTGAAAAGGACACCAATCATTGGAGATATTTGTTTTCTCAACATTCCTATATGTTTGGTCCACGTTAAATTTTCATCCACATGTAGTCCTAAAAATTTGACAGCAGAGGAATATTCAATAATTCCATTTTTCAATTGAATGGGATCTTCTGATAGGAATGAATTTGATTTTTTACAAATATACATAAAAGATGACTTTTTGAAGTTCAATGTTAATTTGTGACTATTCAACCAGGATAATATTGTCTGAAGATCCATTATCATGTTAATTTTTATTTCTTGTTTATTATTTCCCCTATATATTATAGACGTATCGTCTGCAAACATTTTAATTTTTCCTTTCAATTTCAAATCAGAAAGAGAATTCACATATATGAGGAAAAGAACCGGTCCAAGAATAGATCCTTGAGGAACGCCACATATAACAGTTTTTAATGAACTGACTCCTTTCCCCATATAGACGAATTGCTCTCTTTTTGATAAATAATTTTGGAACCAGGTATGAACTATTCCCCTAATCCCTATTTGATACAATATACTTAAAAGAATTTTGTGATTAACTGTATCAAAGGCTTTTCGAAGATCTAGTGATAGGAGACCACATTGTTTATTGGAATCTAAGTCGAGTTGAAATTGTGTAATAATGTCTAATACAGCTGACTCGGTATCACTAGATCTACGAAATCCGTACTGTCCATCATAAATTAATTTGTATTTTTCGAGATAATCAAATAATCTGCTATGCATCGATTTTTCAATAATTTTGGATAACACTGGCAATATCGAAATGGGCCTATAATTCATCATAATATCTTTTTTTCCCGATTTGAATACTGGTTTCACCTTGGCAATTTTTGATTTATCTGGCAATGAACCCGTTGTAAATGTTAAATTTATCATTTTACTTATCAAAGGTGCAAGTTCTGATTTTACCGCTTTTACAATTTTCACACTGATGCTGTCAAACCCTGAAGCCTTCCTGGAATCCAACAGGTTAATTATTTCTTCAATTTCCTCAGAATCAGTTGGTTTCAAGTACATCGAAGATGCATGTGATTTCATCGGTGGAAGTTCTTCTTCTATATGAAAAGCAGCTGCTAAACTAGCACCAACGTTGACGAAATAGTCATTGAATTTTTCACAAATTTCTTTTTCATTGTCAATTTTTGTGCCATCTACGTTGATATATTTGATATAATCAGCGTCGAATTTACTCTTGTTGTATAAAATTTCATTTATTGAATTCCATGTAGATTTTGCAGTGCTATTTGTGAATTTTTCATTGAAATACTTTTGCTTCGACTGTCGAACGCAGTTTTTTACTGATTTGTTATAATGGTCATAGAGTTCTATAAATGTTTGATTGTTGGGATGACACTTTTTTTTATGATGGAATTTATCACGTAATTTAATCAATTTTGAAATATTTTCATTAAACCATGGTTTGGAGTCTTCTCTCACTTTCATTGATTTTTTAGTGGAACAATTCTCAAATATTTGCAATATTTGATTGTAAATATCATTTGGTTCATGAAATTGGTTTACATCTAAACGTTCTAATTTCTGTTTCAGTTTATCACTATCAAAAACCGTCAATATTTTCGTATGAAATGTTCTTTTTACCTGTCCTTTTGATAAACTGATGTCCGTTATTATCAATTTATGGTCACTTAATGCATTGTCTATAATAGAGATATCACATTCCTTGTTAGAATTAGTCAATACATGATCTATCAAAGATATTTTGTCATGAAAGTCACGAGTAGGAATTTTTTCATTGCAAATTTTGAAATAATTAGATTGGCATATGTCACTGAAAAGATTTGATTGTTCATTGTTTTTCAAAATATCTATGTTCATATCACCAAAAATAAAACAGTCCAATTGAGAGTCTCTATTGTTATGGAGTTTCTCATCTAGAAATTCCAAAAAGGTTTTGATATTGTCTCTTGGAGAACGATAAATTCCACACAATATAATATTTGCCTGTGTTAGTTTGATAGCAGCATAAGACTTTTCAGTATCTTTACTAATAATGTCGAATTCCAAATTTTTCTCTATAAAAATTCCGATACCGCCTCCACGTTTCACTCTCGATGAATACACAGACTCATAATTCTTAAAATTGTAAAACTTTTCTTCTTCCGCACTCATCCAGGTTTCCGATATTACTATAACGTTTGCCTTTACACCAGTTACAAGAAGTTCAATTTCATCCATTTTATTTTTCATTGAACGAGCATTCATATAAAGAATTTTGATTTTGTTGGCCATTTTTGAATTATAATTTTTTATCAAAGGATATTCAAAAATTTTGATATTTTTTTTGTCTAAATGATAATTTCTATTCATCGGTACTTTTTTTCTGTGTAGGATTATTCGAAAATTTTCCGTTCATTTTGATCTATATCAAGAAAAATAATCAATCTGGGATAGTAGTTGGTTTTGCTGGTGAATAAATATTGGACAGTTCCTATCTGAAGCTAGATGATTGAGAGGATGATTAGTTTTATAATTCAAATTGGAATGGGCACAATTATTACACTTTGGCATTTCTTTGCTTTCACAAGACTTCAGATCATGTGAACCGGAACATCTTGGACATATAATTCCGTTTTTACAAATTTTGTGTGAATGTTTGAATCTAAAACATTTACCACATTGTGAAACAATATTATTCTGATATACTTTCAGATTTTGCCATCCAATAAATAATTTTCCATCGTTGAATGTCATAATTTTATCAAATAGTCTTCCATTTACTTCTGCAAAGGCGGTATAACGATTTTTATGTTGTAAATACCTTAAGAATTGTACTGATATATAGTCTTCGTCTTCTATAATACTGTTTTGGTCTTTTATCATCTGTTCAATTTCTTCCTTTGTTATGTTTTCATCTAATATCAGATTCGGAATTTTAATTTTTGGTTTGAGTGGTTTTTGTATTTCAGCAACATATTCACCGAATAATTTTTGATCAATCTCTTCTTTAATTTTATTAACTTCCTCTTGTTTTCCACATTTGATGACAATGTTTCCATTCGGCATTTGTTTCAGTAAATTGATTCCTAAACCTAATTTACTTATTTTTATGTTACTCTCTAAGTCTTTTTTGGTTTTTGTTGATGTCTGTTCACTTTTTGGTTTGATTATAACGGTTTGATCTTGAGATTTTTGCTTCAGATATGTTTCGTTTTTACTGTTTTTAGTTACATCTGAATACGATTTATATATGCCTGTACTTAATTTCGAGTTAGTTTCCAGTTTGCCAATTCTATTACCAATCTTTTCTAAACTGTCCATAATAGTTTCTTTGTCTACAATATTTGACAATAAGAAATCATAATTTTCTCGTATACTTTCGTTTTCTCTGGATATGAGTTGGATATTTTTTTCTTTCTCTTGAATAATGAGGTCCTTATCCTTGATAATTTGTTTCAGTATGTATATTTCTTTCTTCAAACTTTCTATATTTGGGGCTACAAAATTATTTTCAATCTTTTCATGATTGATTTCATATAATTCATTCACTGTTTCTTTATCATAATTTACTTTCAGTAACTTGAACTTCGTTTCTTCTTTATTTCCTGATTCATCATTAGAATGATGACTATCTATTAGAGAGTCTTTTTCGGTTTCGGTTACATCCACATATTTCTTCTTCCGGCCCATATTCTACACTAGCAATATTTTGTTCTCATCATACTGGACTATATATTGGAACTTCTTTTCAAAATGCCATACTGACATTGAACAAATGTCAATGAAAAAATCTTTCGAAGTTGATAATACGTACTATAGCAAATTACTGACTGAATTAACTTATAATCTCTTTAGCGACGAATCAGGTACACTTTAATTTGTATTGGAAATTTTCTATGATCTTAGATTCAACGGAACAGACCACTTTTTGGAGACGTGGTATGAAATTCAGTTTGAACTTTGTTACCCTTTCTTGGCTATTTTTTTTTTCCTCACCGTCACACGTATATTTTTTTCATTGAAAGATATCATGCATTTTTTTATGTAAACTTTGTTCACACTAGATATTGAGGTACTTTTCGCAATCAAATTGTATTATTTCAGTTTGAATGATTGTTGGTGCAATGCTTGTACAGACAATAAAGCTCGACGGAAGTGTCATTTTTCTCTCTATAAAAATGATGCATTTTCGGCCCCTATATGTGATAAATTCGCTTTGTGGCAATATTATTTTATTTGGAGTTGATTCTATTCCATGAAATAATTCGATGATATTTCCAGCCCCATTATAACACCTGTCCAACAATAACAAATGGCTAGTAGTGGTTTTGTTCGCCTATTTCCCCGTTTCAAGATCTTTGATAGTATCAGAATTATACGTAAACACTGCGGTAAAAACACCAGGTGCAAGAATCGACTGCGACAGATTTCTCAGTAAATAATTAATAGATCTCTGTATTTTCTAGTAGAAAATTATTGATAAATAATAAACAACATCATGAGTTGCGTTCATTATTTGAAAACGAGTATTTACAGTACCTAAATCACATAATTGAATACATTTCGTGTCGAATCAATTTTTTGGAAATAGACTTTGAGAAATTATCTTAGGGGGCAAACGAATCCTATTGTGGTGTCGTAATTGACGATAATGGCTGCGTTTAGTAAATGTGAGCATATATTCGAGGCATTAGACTCTAGATCGTTAGAGTAGTAATATTTCGTCGCAACTTAATGATTTTCATTTAATTTCATATTGAACAAGCAGAAATCAATAACAGTTCATAATAATAAGCTTGAGTGATTTTAGATTGACTTCATTAATATACCTACGTATCTCAAACAAAAAATAATATATTTCCATTTTCCATTCCATTTTCCATTCACATGGGGGCAATAGCATGAAAACACCCTGTTTTCTGAATGGCAACAAAGAAAATAAATCTGGTGCTATTCAAAAGAAAAAAAATTGAAGGTGAAATACAATGGATGAAACGCTTAATTCATGATTCATACTAGAACGTAACAAACAGTTTTTACACGAACTTTTGGCCTGTCAATATCTCAAAAAAATACGGCTAGTGATATTCTTTCAATTTGAAAAATGCATTCTGTTGTCCCCTCAAATAAGTAACTTTCGTCTGATTCAAAGATCATTTGAGGTGTGACCGTTCTCTTGACAATAGTGGTGCTGCCAGCTGACAAACACAGCACGACATAGAAGCGGTCGAAATCAAATTTACCCCACCCTATATACCCATTCTTACAGAACTCTTCATTCGAGCGGTGGAACGCTCACGTTCGTTAATGACAATCATTTATTCGTCGATCTAATTTTGGCAATTAAAGCGGCACGGGTGACTTCATACCGCAAATTATAATTCTCGTTCACAGAATCTGAATATCAAATTTCATACGTAATATATATCGCAAAATGTCTTGGCGGCGAATGCGAGTGTAATTATTATGGATCGTATGTGATTTGTTTACGGAGCATGGGTTTTGGGTGTCGGTTTACTTGATAAATTCGATTCAAATGAAACCGATTGGCTTGATTTAACAAAATTCCATGAAATTAATGTTACCGAATTGTTTTCGAAAACGTATATGTAGAATTGAGAGATATTCTCCAAGTAACATCATTAAAATATGTTCAATATTGTTTTCAAGACAGCTCCATGTGTATCGCTATACAGGGTGCCCCAACCGACACATGCCACCCTTCATGAATATCAGAAAATTTTGTTATTGAAAAAAGTTGGAATGTGAAACAGGAATAACTTGTACACTTGCCGCGGGCTTCCCCTATACGTGACCTTACCGTTTTTTAATATAGAAGATAAAATAACACAAGAAAATTCAAAGCACTAAACACAAAATAGTTGAATAAGCCCGACTTACTGAGCCCCAGAAGTGGAGTGACTTCTATGTCGGTGCTTCATATTTTTCTGCTGAAAAAATTTGTTTCGAAATATCGGGTCTTGTTTTTGGATAAGAATGAAACACAGTACATCACTCGAACATATTTGGTTTATTTGAGAAGTCCAGAATGCTAGTACTTATATTGTCAGAATTGGTTTTCAGTCGTAACACACCAATAAATCGAAATTATTTTTCTTGAATAGTGCTAAGGCTCTTCGTGATAAGCATACCAAAAAGTATTGACAAATCTGTTTTCGAATGTTTTCCTATAAAAACTACATTTTGAATATGGCGGACTCGCTCGGGACTTCAGGACAGACTGCCTGAAAGCGGGACTAGGGCGGCTTCGCTGGGGACAACGGAAAAGACTGCTTAAAACCGGGACTGTCCCGGCTGAAGAGGGACGTATGGTCACCTTACTTATAAGCATTTTTCATTCCAAATAAACATTTCCGTATACCGTAGTATGAACGTGTCTGAGTTTCGAATCACTGGAAAACAGTACAAAAATATATGAAACCAAAATATGTATAATCATTTTTGTTCTATTATCAGTGAACAAAAAGTAATACCGAATGAAACGTCCTCTGATCATTCATTAACATTCTTGAATGGGATTTGGTGCATGATGCCACAGAAGAGGTACAATGTTAACGTTCCAGACAGAAAACAAGCTCCGAATCGTTGTAAGGGTCTCCTGGTACAACTGCTGCAATATTTCTGCTTGGACATGCTATTGTATAGCAAAATATGTGTCGCGGTTCTTCAAACGTTTTTCAATGGGAAACGGTATGACTATATTTCGGCATGGATTTTCATCAAATATGGAATCGAATTCTATTCGAACTGGGATTATGCTACACCAATCTCAACAATTTCGGGTATGAAGTCGTTCCTTTACAACCGAATAACGCACTTAGTATACGGTTCCCATCAGATTATCTATTCCACACAATAAAATTTCAACGGATTAGAATCAGCCAGCGCAATCCACATATTCAACCTGCATGTATTCAATCATCTGTGGTCATCCGAAAGATAACGTTCGTCAATGATAAAAAAAGTACCAGAAAGTGTTATCTCAGATAGTTCAAAACAGCAGTTTCCGAAGTAGCTCACAGTAGTCGTGCGATTCCATATTACGATTCCCAACAAACCATCAGCTAGAAGCTCTTGCTGAAATTTGAACAAAAGTTAATAAACTATCTTTAGAATAATGAAACAAACAGAGCAAAATCAGAATTTTTGTAAAAGTATGTCACTAAAAAGAAATGCAAAATTCATGTCTTTCACAAAATATTTAATCATCCAGAAAAAATTCAAAATTTGACTTGACAAGTCAAGAGTTGACAGCTGATATTAGAAAGAGATGATTTGTATTGAGGGTTGAACCATAAATTTCAAGAGTGCCTTCCCGAACCACCTTCCAAGGAACAAACAATTCCACCTACGGAAAAACGGAAGTGGAAATGAAGTGCAATGAGAACCCAATTTTCAGTCCACAGACCGGAGCCGGATAGAAAAGAAGTTCCAATGGGGTACAGTTAGAAAAACTAAATTTTTCTAAAGTGAGTCCTCAGTACACGTCTGACTCAACCAGCGGAAAGCTGTAGGTGAACACGGAGTTTATTCTTTATCTATTCGTAAATTTTCTAAACAACCCAATCTATTAAAATTTTTCAGTTGATTTCTTTTAGAACTCGTTAACTACAGTTGGAACTGAAATTATGTCGATTGAAAATGATATGTTAATCAAAATCTGATTTGTCTGATTTATTCATGTGTTCGTTTATTCGAACTCTCAAAGGTCTACAAGACAGTCCTATATATATGAAAAAAATTTAACATCTTTTAATTGTTGCTAATCAGACTGGAGACTTTCTGGGAAATATTTACACGAAATACGACTCTACTTCTGATTTTACAGCCACGTGTATGCAGCACCAACAAATCTCACCCTACTGACTACAATATGGTAGAACTTGCTGGCAAATTTGAAAAGATCTCTGAAGAGAGATCTACAACCCCAGTGGACATTTGGTTTCTGAATAGATACATCAACGAACAGTTCACACCCAAATTTGGTAAAATCACCACCTTTAAGAATGTCAACTCTAATCTCAAAAAGGAAATGGAACTCAAATTGATCAGGAAAACTATCTGCAAAAATTATTCGAGTACTCAATAGTATCAGTGTTTCATTGAAAATTCTTTATAATAGATTAGAATCAGAATTGGACTACACACAACTACATAGTTTTTTAAATAATGTTCAGAATGGAGTATCTATAAGCAACCAAACATAGTTTGAGTCGAGAACCTTTCGGATATCGATTTCAATGAAGGAAGATGGAACTTTTGGGATTTGGATTATAATATTTCTGAGCAAAGTTTGTTGGAATTTGCTATTGAAGTAGATGTGGCCATTGAATTTCTTTCCAAGGAAAGCAACGCAAAAAAGATAATTTGTATCGATGTTCAAAATTCACTTTACAGAGTCAGAAAAGACAAATCAATAATATTGAATGATAAAGAAAAACAGTATTAAAAAAAATTGAAGTTAACATTGAAAAGCATAACCTAATCTTTTCAAAAGTTGACAAAGGCAATTATTCAGTAATTCTGAACAAACTAGACTACATCAATAAAGTTGAGACATTTTTCTCTGAACATGATTTCAAACTTCTCGATTCAAATCCATTCAAGTTTCATTTGGAAAACAAAAACACACATCAAACTGAACAGTGACATTCCTAAGGAGTATAATGCACCATTCAACTTAATTTTCACTAATCAAATTCGAACTAATACCACCCAGGAAATTAGTTGTTTTTTCATGAAATGAACCATGCCTATAAAAAAAATTACCGAAATATACAGATTCGTGTTGAAATAATCAATGTTGCTAGAGTTTCAAGTTTGTCAGCACCCTAAATACAAGGTTAATGAATAAATTTCGAAGATGTATGTCACGAAGTGGGGGGGGGGATATTTCTATTTCTGCCAATGATGAAGATAGAATCGAAATGAGATTTCAAATTTCCTGGTTTTATTTCCTGATTTTTTCTGTATTCAGAAGGTCGAATTAGTCGTGCTTCATTTTTTATAGTAATTCAATAGGAGTTGGACATAGGAAACTTCACTTCAATCGAAGGGACTAGGGTTTCTAACCGTCTATGAGAAACCCTTGCACTCGAAATTGGATAGCACATATACCTTTACCCGAGTTCATTATTGAATTGGTATAAATCGATTGCAATATTCACAAGATGGTTCTCCCCAGAGATTCCAGAAACAATTCATGTTCTTATCGAGACTGTTACCTCCACAATTAGTTGCCATAAATCTTTCCACTCCTGCAAATGATCGTCCTGCCCACCACCCATACATTATTCCCTTCGATCGATCGACGGGTGACCAGACAGATAGACCCGCTCTTGGATAGCATGTATTGCTCCACTCGATACAGTGTGTTACTTGCGTGACATACAATATTTCAATGGAAGTTGTTTCTGTCAGTGACAGTCGTCGTATGGGTACGGTCGAAGAGTAACGACTGCTCCGAAAATGATTCGATGAAATGTTCAAGGGTATCTGGATGACGCCAGATTACCAGATACATATTGATATGTATTCGAAAGTGAGTTTGAACAATCGGCTCAACCCACATATTAATGTTTCTCTCGGTTGAAAGTTTCGACCATCCTGTTTACCATTTCCTTCCTCAATTATTATGAGTTATTCACATCCAGAAAAAATATTGAAACTAAGATATTTTCAACTTCTCGAAACGCCGTCATGGTATAAAGTCAACAACGATTCAATCAACTTTACTGCTGAAAGTAATTACAGACTGACCAACACGTCAACCTATTAGCAATACACGACCACAGACTGTTGCTTGTATTCGTGTTAAACAACACTGCATTTGATGGTATCTTATCTGTTAGGTCATAATTTGTATGAATGTTATGTAGCTTCACACACTCCGAATAATACTATTGAGAAAATGGATTTATCAGTGAATTTAAATATCAGCCTTGTAATCGAGTCGCATGCAGTTTAATACCGCAGAGTAACTATCAGCCATATTGATGGTGGAATGACGGTACTGTAGATGTTAAATGTGTTGCTGGCAGCCTTCAACACGTTGCCAACATTTTGCTTGGTCGGTGTGTAGGTACTTATCAACACATTTTGACATCGACAATAAAGCGATTGTGAAATGACAATTTCGACGACGCCGACGTGTCGGCTACCACTTTGGAGCCATTCTCAAGACTTCTGCGTGACTTGGTGGTGGCTAGGCCTACGTCTCCTTAATCCCCAGCTCTCATATTGAGAAAGTGAAGAGTGTGGTTCTTTATAGCTGTATGAGAATCCGACATTGATGAAACTGTCGGACCCCGTACAGGTCTGGTTTGAAAAGGATTATTTAATGGATTTGTTCGATGGGATAGTAATGGTTTCCAGGAATTGTTGTTGTTGTTCTAAAATTGTTGGTTTCCGTTAACCAGCTGACGAACGTCAACCCTCAGAAGTCGAAACTGCGAGCAATGGATCAACGAGGCCTTACCTTTTAACGTGCGATTACCCAGCACGGTGGCCCGGCGAGGATTCGAACCCCGGCCTTCCGCTTGATAGGCAGATATGCTAACCACTACACTACCGAGACCACAATTGTGAAGCCTTTGTGAGTCGTCTCGTTTGTTGAGGCATTGAGGGCGATTTTCAATTTCTATTGCTCCGCGAATTATTCTGGAGTGGGGTGTTTTGCTTTGGTAATGGTCTCCGTGTTGTTGAAGTCAATTTTGTGTCCGGTTCCGTGGTGATGTTTGAAGAGAGTCGAGGTCATGTCCAAATTATGTACTGCTAGTTCGTGCTCGTAGGACCTGTTTGATACTCGTCGATTTGTCTGACCTATAAAATGTTCTCGGGCAGTCTTGGAAAGGAATTTCATATATTCCTTGTGATTCGTTGGGTATTATATCTTAAGGTGAGCGCAGGGAAAAGGATATTTGATTTTTTGCTGTAAAAGTTGTCTTGATGTCGTATTTTGTCAGTATTCGGCTCACTTTATCAGTCACTCCCCAAATGAGAGGATGGAAAGTTTTCGGGCGTTCAGCCGGCTCTTCCAGGGGTTTGGGGTACGAGAAGCGGGTTTGTTGGTGTTGAATGGTTTTCTGGATCTGGGGGTAGGAATAATCGTTTTGAAAAAGGGCAGATGTGAGCTTTTTCAGCTCACTGGGTCTGTTGTGGTCATCTGTGAGTTTGATGGATCTATTGATGAGAGAATTCAGTACGGAGCTCACCTGGGCTGGATGATGGTGGGAGTTGGCATTGAGATATCTATTGGTGTGCATGGGTTTTCGGTAGACACTATAATCGCGTCCGAACAGCCGTACTGTACGGACGTGTCGCCTATCGTGTGTTTATCTGTGTTTTTTGTGCAGTCGTAAAGGTACTTCTGTTATTAGTTATTTACAAATCTCTGTGATTTGAATATACAGAACTCATTTTTCTATATGAATTGAATGAGTGTTCCCAACCCGGGCCCAGGAGGCCCGGGTACATCAGGATAGAATCAACCAGGAGCAAGAGGAGCTCAAAAAACTCGAGCAAATCCTAAATTGAAAACAGTGAGCAGAATCACCTCCTTGTCAGGAAAATCGGACCTGTCTGGTTCTGAAAAAGCACAAAGAATCGAGGAGAGGCAAAGAGAGGACTCGGGAGGCTCTTTCAGAACCCCATCCCTGGAAAGAGCCAAACAGTCCCGAAAGGAATTTCAGACTAGAGACAGATTTTACAATATAAATAATCCAATAACATCTGGAAGCAGAAGACAACGAAGAATAGAGGACCAAAGAAAAATGCATGGGGGAAAAATAAAGGAAAACAGTCAGAGCGAATTCTAGGATAGCTCAATTGAACCCATGTCCCTGGGAAATATAAGCCACGATTCCCGATCAAATCAAACAACCCCCTATTGTAGTCCAAGGGAGATTTCCATGGGACATGAAATCGCGGGGGAGTTCGTGAAGGAAAATCCAGGGAAGGTGGAAGTTGAGTTCAATCAGAATTCCACGGCTGGACAATAGGCCTGGTTCTAAGGACATTAAACATGACATCGAAAGTCAAACTGACTTAGATGTGAAAGAGGTATATTTTATGAACACTAAGTTCAGGTCCTTTTTTATGGTTGTCACCGGACCATCGGTGACAATCAGCAGTCTTAAGAAGCGTGTACCCACAATAGGGTACAGTGTGAAATATACCTCAAAAGGGTCCGGGAGATCGAGGAGCGCGAAAACGATCTCCCAGTCCAGAGTCCCAGCACCTCCTCCGAGGGAGAACGCGTGGGCACGGAGACGGGCCGAAAGAACCCTCAATGAAGGAGCCGCAGGCGGCTCCAACAGGGGAAAACCCTTTATCCCCCAATCACCACACACGCACCTCTGGCGGAGCAGCGGCTGGCAATATTTCTGGAGTTGCCAGTGGAAATCTAAGGAAACTGCAGAGGTACGTGGATTTCATGAGATAAATCGGGCTATGTATAATTTGTTGATCTGTTCAAGAGATGCGGAAGATTCGCCCGCTGATAAATTCATGACTTACTATGGTTTCACAAATAATCAACTTCACTTATATAAGATTTGATGCCAGTAAGGGCATGCATGCTAAATGTCAACGGAATTAATAACAAACTTCCTGGTGTTATTAATTTCATTGACTTCCACAATATCGATATAATATTTTTATCCGAAACGAAACTCAGGCAGACCTGGAGCGCTGAGAAGTGGAGGGGTAGCAATCCTGGTGAGGAGGTTCATCCCGTACACACAGCTACCACAAGTATCATGCAGCTTAGAGCATGTGGGCGTCAAACTTGTAGACGATACCTGTGTGTACGCGGTATACAACCCACCAAGCAACCGGTTTTCTCAGCGGGATTTGGACAGCTTGTTTGGTACTGGCCAAAACCTACTGGTAGGTGATCTGAACGCGAGGTGACCGGAATGGGGGTGCAGGAAACAGGCTAACATCAATGGCAGAACGCTCTGGGACTATTCCAATGACAGCAACGTCATTATCGAGTATTCCGACGAACCCACTTATCATCCGTGGATCGGCACGTCATCGACTACGATTGATCTGGTCCTCAATAAGAATGTCAGAGACTTGGGCGAGCTTTCTGTTGTCATGGAACTGAGCTCCGATCATAACCCTGTTTTATTTCAACTGAACAGGGAATGTCGTCGAGGGGTCAAACGAAAGTTTGACTACTCGACGACTGACGGAGTTCAGAAAAATTCTCAATACCGAAACGGATATAACACCTCAAATTCAAAAAGGTGACCTTGACGACAAAACAGCAAGATTTATTGAAAACATACTCATAGCCAGGAACAAGACAACCAGGTCGGTCCTAGTTAGGGATGGCAAGGATGTCTTACCGGCGGATGTTGGTAAACTAATTCATGATAAAAATAGGGCGAGGAAGAAGTGGCAGCAGACCTCTCCCAAGAAGACCTCATGTTACGACTCGCAAGAGAAGTAAACAGGAGGATGAAAGAGTTCACCAAGGAACGTTGGACAGATAAAATTGCCTCCCTGTCCACACAGGACCACTCCCTGTGGGGGATGGCGCGAAGGATCGATGAAAGATTCGAGCCCATCCTCACTTTGGAGACGGGTAATGTGCGGGCGATGACGGAGCGAGATGAAGCGGAGCTGTTAGGGAAATATTACCAGAGCGTCAACAGAAGTGATGCTGACGTTGACGCCAGGCAATGGAACGTTACTGCCAGGGCACAGGACCTCCGAAACATGGATCCGGTATCAATCGAGGAGGATACCCTCGAAAGGTTGATTGCCGACCATCAGGAGGTCCTGGAGACCATTAAAAGATTGGCAAACAACAAAGCACCAGGCGTCGGCAAGGTGAATGCACTCCTGCTACGGAACCTCCCACGGAAAGCAACCGTTCAACTAGTCTACATAATAAATGCTATCTTAAAGTGGCAATACTATCCATGCTGTATAAAAATCGCTTAGATGATCTCGATCCACAAGATCGGAAAGTCGAGAGGGGCAGTGGAGAGCTACCGACTAATCTCGCTACTCAGTGTCGTAGCCATGGTGGTAGACAAAATTATCCTGAACGGGTTGGTCCGCCTTGAGGGGAGGATGAAACTCATCCCACAGGAGCAATTCGGATTTCGGAAAGGCCGAAACACGACCTTACAGGTCATAAGAATTGCTCACGGAGTGAGGGAGTTCTTCCACCAAGGCAAGAACACCGTCATGGTCCTATTGGACGTCGAAAAGACGTTTGACAGGGTCTCGATAGAGGGATTAATCGATAAAATGTGGAGTGTAGGCATGCCTTTACAATTCTTGAAGCTGATTGACAGTTACCTTGTCAACAGAACTTTTCGAGTAAGAATAAACGAGAGCGTTTCGAGTCGTTTCCAAACGGAGGCAGGTGTCCCGCAGGAATCCTGTTTGTCCCTACATCTGTACTCTCTATATACCCACGATGTACCGAAATTTCAACGTACTAATTCAGCCATATACGCAGATAACACTGCTGTTTACGCCCACTCGTTCGCGAGTGAAGTCGCTAAGCAGCAGGTCTAAATACATATGGATATGTACATTGTGCCGTATATGGAGAGTAACAAGATAGTCCAGACGGAATGTACATGAATTTGGACGACTTCTATTCAACAGCCGTGCCAAATCGCCAATTTTTTTGTAGGTAGTTTGGACCTCAAGAAATATTGTGTGAAATTTGTGGAATCGAGAAATGACGATTTCTGTCAAAAAAAAATTATTGAAAAAAACAAAAGACATATTTTGATGTTATTATCTTTGGAATAAGATTAATCGAAAAATGTTTTCTACAAAAAATGTACGCCGTGATGAAATCTACAAAATAAGTCCTATGCAAAAATCACGTAGAATTATTAGTTTGGCGGTAAATCACTGTTAAACAAAAATTTTTCAAAAAAATTGTTATTGTATTTACGAGGTTTATTTATGAAGTACTGTCCTCAAACTCATACAACATCTGAAAGAAACTCTCCTGAAGAGATACCGGTAAGGTTTATCCAGCCATGTTATATAGTTTAGCAACAATGACCGATTTCCGTTAATCTGGCGTGTCGCTATAGCATTTGTTCCACAAGGCCGAGAAGGTGCAAAAAAATCATGGTGATTCTTTTCAGCATGTTCATTCAGGTTTTGAGTGAAAAAAATATTTTTAATTTTTTTTTAACATGTTTTTCGAATATGTAAGATTTTAGCTTATAAACAAATAGAAGTTACGCCTTATATATTCAAGTTATTTGAAATGTTCTTTAAGATTCCCGTAGGTCTTAGCGAGACGCGTAATTTGAAAAAGAGAAAATTCCAATATCTTTATTCTAGGCCGAGATACAATAGCTTTTACGTTTGTTTCATTTGTTATTGTTTAAATAAACATTTTCGCGAAATTCAAGTTTTCAGGCATTCGTAATAGTGTTAGGCATGATATTTGATATTATAGAAACCGTTTTGAGCATTGATCTCATGGCAGATCATGATTGCATTCGGTCACTCGCACGCGAAATATACTGACGGCGGCCTCGGTCCAGCCGGGCGACGCGTGCTGGCCTGCTAGCCTCGCTCCACGGCTCCTCTCGCGCGGCTTACTTAACAATTTCCATATATCCCTTATAAATTGTCGTAAACAAATTAATTTTTTTTTGATTCAACGTAGTTTTTCCTCGTGAATTCAAAAATGTTCGTGAAAATCAATGTTTTTCAATACGTACCCCAAAAAATTGTTTTCAAATTCAATGTTGATGTTGGGTGGCCTATAAATAATCTTATATTTGAAAGGTGATGAGGAAAAAAGTAAATTTGAAATCGTCCGTAATTTTTTTATTACAATTATCATCTACATACATTCTTACAAGTACCTTATGAAATACTTTTTTTTTCTCTCCGGTTCATAGCTAGCGTTATCATCGTTATTTCCTACAATATTTTCATCGGCACTCAATGCAAACGTTACATCCTCCGTATTATCTATATCGTCTGAAATTCCTGAAAATTGTTCGTCGATTACGTCATCGCTTAGAACTATTTCAGGTTCGGCATCAACATACTGTTGCTTCTTTTCCACCCCCATTACATTGGTTCCCTTGAACAACCGCCTTGCCATTCGCACACTCGTAAATAAGTGCGAAGCGAATGTTCATCGCATGCCTCAGCGGTTGGGAGGAGACAGCTTAAATTGAACGTACTTTTAAGGGTTGACTTCGTAAAACATAAGTACCAAAATTTATCAAAAGAGAAGTTATCATTTTTTCGTGCGCCATATAACGTTATAACGATGTTCCGTCCGGCTGCCTGTATCGAACTTTTCAACGCATTTGGATCATTGAAAATACTAGCTTCTCTCTTGAGATAATTATGGTCACTCCTCAAAAGTTTAATCAATTTGGCTTATCCCTGCTTGTACAGCGAAGACGTTGTGTCACAGCCTCTAAAAGCGTGGATAAGGTGTCGTATATCAGGATATATATGTATATATATATATATATATATATATATATATATATATATATATATATATATATATATTTGATCGGCTAGGCTTCCGCGGCTAGAAATGTGCTGGCTGGAACTTCCGGTTGATCCGCGTCTGGAATGATTTACTTGTCTACGTTTCGGCTCCAATTTCGGAGCCATTTTCAAGACTTAGTGACCTTGCGTCTAGGTCTGAGTTTTCTTACTAGGTGGCTATCATCACTGGAGATCGAGGATTGAAGGTTGGTGGGATTTAAGGGTTCATTAGTAATTATGGCAGGATCAGGGATCGGACGGTCGATGGGAGGTTCGAACGGATTAGTTCCCAAGTCGGAGTGAATAGAAGTATGTCGGACCAAGAGTGGTTTCCAGGTATTGGGGAGTCTTTGAGAATCGTCGCGTTTATTGAGGCAGTTGGGACGTTTTTCGATTTCAATGGCTTCACGGGTAACTCTGGTTTGGAGGGTTTTGGCTGTGGCAATGGTTTTGGTGTTTTTGAAATCTATTTTGTGGCCTGTTTCTGAATGATGTTGGAATAATGCTGAGTTTGCGTCAGAGTTACGGACTGCTAGTTCGTGTTCATATGCTCTACAGGACACTCGTCGGTTGGTCTGGCCGATGTATGTTCTGGGACAGTTAGAGCATGGTATTTCATATATTCCTTGGCTTTCATTGGGGATTGTGTCTTTGGGTGTTCGAAGGTAGGTGGATATTTGGTTGTTAGCTGTGAAAATGGTTTTGATGTCATGTCGTGTCAGAATTCGACTTATTAACATCGTTATAACGTTATATGGCGCACGAAAAAATGATAACTTCTCTTTTGAAGAATTTTGGTACTTATGTTTTACGAAGTCAACCCTTAAAAGTACGTTCAATTTAAGCTGCCTCCTCCCAACCGCTGAGGCATGCGATGAACATTCGCTTCGCACTTATTTACGAGTGTGCGAATGGCAAGGCGGTTGTTCAAAGGATCCAATGTAATGGGGTTGGAAAAGAAGCAACAGTATGTTGATCCCGATCACTTGTAAAAAAGACCCAATTCCGGCCAATTCATTGGAAATCATTTCTTGCGGTTGCGATACAAGTAAATTTCAAACTAATTGTGCGTGTCGAAAAGTAGGGCTGAAATGCACAATATTGTGCAAAAAATGTTGCGGACAAAATTGTTCGAATGTCATCGAACCTGAAATAGTTCTAAGCGATGACGTAATCGACGAACAATTCTCAAGAATTTCAGACGATATAGATAATACGGAGGATGTAACGTTTGCATTAAGTGCCGATGAAAATATTGTAGGAAATAACGATGATAACGCTAGCTATGAACCGGAGAGAAAAAAAAAGTATTTCATAAGGTACTTGTACGAATGTATGTAGATGATAATTGTAATAAAAAAATTACGGACGATTTCAAATTTACTTTTTTTCTCGTCACCTTTCAAATATAAGATTATTTATAGGCCACCCAACATCAACATTGTAATTGAAAACAATTTTTTGGGGTACGTATTGAAAAACATTGATTTTCACGAACATTTTTGAATTCACGAGGAAAAACTACGTTGAATCAAAAAAAAATTCATTTGTTTACGACAATTTATAAGGGAGATATGGAAATTGTTAGGTAAGCCGCGCGAGAGGAGCCGTGGAGCGAGGCTAGCAGGCCAGCACGCGTCGCCCGGCTGGACCGAGGCCGCCGTCAGTATATTTCGCGTGCGAGTGACCGAATGCAATCATGATCTGCCATGAGATCAATGCTCAAAACGGTTTCTATAATATCAAATATTATGCCTAACACTATTACGAATGCCTGAAAACTTGAATTTCGCGAAAATGTTTATTTAAACAATAACAAATGAAACAAACGTAAAAGCTATTGTATCTCGGCCTAGAATAAAGATATTGGAATTTTCTCTTTTTCAAATTACGCGTCTCGCTAAGACCTACGGGAATCTTAAAGAACATTTCAAATAACTTGAATATATAAGGCGTAACTTCTATTTGTTTATAAGCTAAAATCTTACATATTCGAAAAACATGTTGAAAAAAAATTAAAAATATTTTTTTCACTCAAAACCTGAATGAACATGCTGAAAAGAATCACCATGATTTTTTTGCACCTTCTCGGCCTTGTGGAACAAATGCTATAGCGACACGCCAGATTAACGAAAATCGGTCATTGTTGCTAAACTATATAACATGGCTGGATAAACCTTACCGGTATCTCTTCAGGAGAGTTTCTTTCAGATGGTGGATGAGTTTGAGGACAGTAAGTACTTCATAAATAAACCTCGTAAATACAATAACAATTTTTTTGAAAATTTTTTAACAGTGATTTACCGCCAAACTAATAATTCTATGTGATTTTTGCATAGGACTTATTTTGTAGATTTCATCACGGCGCACATTTCTTGTAGGAAACATTTTTTGATAAATCTTATTCCAAAGATAATAACATCAAAATATGTCTTTTGTTTTTTTCAATAATTTTTTTTTGACAGAAATCGTCATTTCTCGATTCCACAAATTTCACACTATATTCCTTGAGGTCCAAACTACCTACAGAAAAATTGGCGATTTGGCACGGCTGTTGAATAGAACTCATGTATTAGTCCACTGGCCTAAGATTAAAATCAACGCCAACAAGACTGAGCTCATCAACTTCACGAAGAAATTCACTAATGCGAAGATCTTCGAGCAGTTGAGGGTTGAGGGAAATCAGATCGACGAACAGGAAAGCGTAAGATACCTGGGAGTTGATTTGGACAAGCGCCTGAACTTCCGCAGGAATATCAATCTGGCGATTCAGAGGGCGGGGGCGGCGGTAAAACGCACGTACCCTCTCATCTCTCGGAACTCCACACTTGATATGGACAACAAGCTGCTTATTTACAAGCAAGTAATTAGTTGTACGCATGTCGAGTATTCTGCAGTCTTAAGAAGACTCCTATGTTGAGACTCGAGAGGATGCAGAAAGTCCTTCGTATCGTCACCGACAGCGGACGATACACTCCTCTGGCAGAAGTGCTTGAAACAGCTCGCTTAGAATCAATTACAGAGTACGTGAGACGGATCTCGTGCAAATTCCATACGTTTTTCTTGCGCGAAAGCCCTCTGACTAGAGGAGTCACGGGCATTAGATCCTATCATAACCATCATCATAAGCATGTGTTGCTATATGAAGCCTTTGACTTATTTCATGAGCGCGTAGAATAGCCGCAGTCAAGTGTTTCAAGTAGGTTTTTATCACTTTTCCTACAAACAACCGCAACAGGCTTGAGCAGTCACAATGATTACGTAGCCAATTATTTTATCCTCGTTAATCCACAACACCTGTATCTGCCTTTGGGCAGGAGGCAGGACTTAGTTATTTGCTGACAAATTCAATGATATTGCTGACGGGAGAGACCTGTTAACACCAGCATTCGCGCTCTCCCCTGTCGCACCTGGCGGCAGTGTGTGTGCGTGTGGGAAAGGGCGGCCCGGGCGTCCGCTTAGGTGGGCGAACACACCGCTTACCATCTTCCCCCTCTTTTTTCTTTCTGTTGACTGGGCAACCGGTTCAACTGGGGAGGAAGTGAAAACTTTTTTGGAGTGTGTGTCATGTATTTATGTTTTTTAAATATTTATGTGTTATACGCTTTATATGAAATAAGTATTGTCATATATATTAGTGAATGAATTGTATTAAAAAAGACTAATAAACTCCTTTTGAATTTGAATTCGGTAGAGAGTATGACTGAACTGATTGTTGGATTTCGTGATATGGACATCTAAGAAAGGAATGAATAGCGTTGTTCGTCTCCCTTCCCATAGTGAATTTTATATCGGGGTGAATATTGTTAAGGTGATTGAGGAAGGTGTGAAGGCTTTCGGATCCATGAGGCCAGAAAGCAAAGACATCATCCACATAACGCAGTTAACACATCGGCTTCAAAGCAGATGTATCAATTGCTCTAGACTCAAAATCTTTCATGTAGAGGTTTGCAAGTACTGGCGAAAGAGGAGAACCCATAGGGGCGCCCTTTACTTGTTTCTGAAATTTGCCCTAGAACAGAAAGTATGTACTGGACATACAATGACCAATGGGGTTGAGCGTGTCTTGGGAGACTTGATGTTTCTATTTCAGAATGCTAAGTGTATCTGCTAAGGGGGTGGTTGTGAAAAGGGATACTACATCAAAGCTTACCAGGATGTCTGTGGGTCGGAAGTTGATCGATTTGATGATTTCTATGAAATGGAATGAGTTTCGTTCATATGATGAGTATTATTCTGCAAGGGGTTGGAGAATGTTTGCGAGATATTTAGCTAGAGCTTGTGTTGGTGGGGCGAATGCACTAACTATGGCGTGGAGTGGAATGGTCGACTTGTGTGAGATTTTTTCCTGAGAATCAGAGATTTCTCCAGGTTAATCGGAGTAGTTGAGTGGCTGATGATAGTTCTTGTCTTTTTTTCCAGATAGGTTGTAGGGTCTCTTGCTCTTATTTGGTATTCAGGAGAGTTGAATAATCCTGTTAGTTTATCAATGTAGTCTGTGGTATTGAGGATTACGGTGGCGTTTCTCTTGTCGGACGGGAGAATGATAATGTCGGGATTGTTACGAAGGTTTTTGAGGCCTTGTCTTTCGGCCGAGGTGACATTGGAAAATGGAATTTTTGTTCTTCTCAGGAAAGAGGCGATATCTTGTCGGGCTTCTTCAGCTGTGTTTCCAGGAAGATGAGAGATAGCTGATTTTCTGTCAACTCTAGAAGAAGTCTTGAAAATGGCTCCAAAGTGAGAGCCGAAACGTCGACAGAACAATTGCAGACGCGGATCAACTGGAAGTTCCAGTCATCACATATCCGACCGCGGAAGCCTATTTCTCAGTTCTACACGACATCTGCTGTCGTTAGAAGTCATTATGGCGGAAAATTTTGATTTTACGGTGCAGAAATTACGTTGTTTTTAACGACTTGGAATATGTACACCTCTCATTGTGCTCAAATATCGTGCTGTTCCGCTGAACACATTTCTGTGTTAAATTACTCCATTTCGAGATGAGATTCTCTAATGAAATTTGGCGGATGAAATACCGTTGTAATTTATGATCCAAATTCCATTGAATTCTATAGTTATCGTTATCCCATTTAACAAATTTGTCCCTTATGAATAACAGGTAATATTTATTATATTTGTTGCATTATGTTCAAGAGTTATTATATTTGTAAACCACTCGATTCATTATAAATCTGATGTTTGAGAAGGGACAACAGCGCCTTGTGGCAAACAGAGAGAATCATGTGAAAATTGTCAAGCTATGCACCTACGTAATTGTAATTAACTAGAGCAGACCGCTTTCGACTAGAAAAGTCATCACCTGACGAGTAAACACTGATGATGACTTTTCTAGTCGAAACCGCTCTGCTATGATTTTAGTGACAAATGTAATTCTTTCAAAGAGATTAGCACCGTTATATTCGAAACGGGTGGGAAAAGCAATGTCATTATTAACTATCTGTCTATGAGTTTAATGTTCAATTGAAATTGAAAATTTTTGGGAATGCAAAGAATTCAGGATTGCTTAACTTTTTGACCAAACATGGAGTTTTGCACAAAAAAATATCGAATACTGCAACATATATCAGTGACGCAATCGTCAATACCATGTCATAGAAAAAGTCGAAAACTAGGCGTGAGAGGAGTAGCTTTGGTACTTTTTGTTAGCTTTTTGAACAGTGGACACTGAATGGTCATAATAGGAGATATGTTTAGCTCGAACCAACTAAGTCGATACAGAGTACCTCAAGTTACTGTTATGTAATAGCGGATGATACTGTTTCATTCATAGAGTGTTATTATTTCCTAAGCGAAACAAGATCTTGTCTGGTCTCGAATGAAATATTATCCTGGCTAATGATAGTTGTCACTAACTTCTTCCTATTTTTCATTGATTCGTATACTTGCTATACAATCTGAGCGAGAAAAAATGAAAATTTCTCTGTGATTCAGTGACCGTCGCGCCATATTGTCAGGAAAGTAGCTCTAGGGGATAGACTTTTCATGTAGCTATCAACAAAGAGCATATGTGAAAAAAAACCATTCACTTTTTTTATAGGAGTTTTATATTTCCTCTACTTCGATTCGGACAAAAAAAAGCAAAAGGAAGCTTCTTGAAACTTTATTCTCTCCACAAAAATACTGAAATTTCGAAAAAAAAAACGGTGCATTTTTCACAAGTATATGGAAATTGCACCCTCTTGAATCTAATATACCCGCATCTTTTAAAATTTTCTTCTAATTCGGAAGCTCACTATACTTGGACATTTTTATTCGGATTTTCCTTTGTAGTGAAGAGCTGGTGTGTTTCTTTGTGATGAAATGTATGTGCATGATTAAACCGAAAAAATCTTCATTGTTTAGTCAAAAGAAGGATCTTTCTTGTAAGTTGCAGTAAGTACAGAATTCCGGATTTGTTTTGTGTATAAAGCTGGCTCTGAGATACTTTGAAGTGAACAGGGCCGATTCATTATAAGGAATACAATGGACGACAAAAGACGACACGCCGTTATGATTATTATGACACGAATATTTGAGGATTGTATAAGTGAATTGGTATATGTTGCTTCGATTGTGGATATCCAAAATGATTCGAATCAACCAACCCCGTTAAGCTAAAATTACTTAGAACTCATACATAGAACCCAATAACAGATAAAACAGTGTAAATATGTGAAACATCAGAATACATTATGGAAGGTTTTTCGAGATAACAAAAATGGAATTTTCTGAAACCTTCTCACAGTTCAGATAGCAAACCTATTCCACTTTAGATGGTGTTTGGTGGAGGAAATGAGAATTAAAAAATCAGTGAATTATATTATAACATTTCTAGCTTCTGTCATACATAAAAGTAATGGGTTTTTTCGTCAAACAGCTGACACAACCTCACTAAATTCAGAACTCGAAATTTCTATGAGCAATGAGTGTGAATCCAAGCACGGTGGTTTCAATGCTGGGAATCGTACCCCAGTTTTTCTCTACACTTCCGAGAAACAGTATTAACATGTGTATTTGACGTTTACCTTGTGTAAGGAAAATTCTTTCCTACCTCTCCTCAGTTTTTGACAATACATTACATAACCGACAGCTACAAGTTTCCTTTTTTTCCTTCAAGTTTTTTGAAGATGTCACCCTATACAATGCTCATTATTTTCCAATGAATCGCTATTTTCAAACAAGGCCTCAACTTTCAGCTTGCGGCCGATATTCAAACCCGTAGCCTTACCGCAAATACTATCGCTTGATTTCATGATTATCGATGAATAACACCCATATTTCAGTAGCGTTTTCATTTTGAGATATCCTTCAGATTTTCTATATTCCATTCCTCAAGAGAAAACTATTAAATTTAGCGTTTCACTGTATGAATCAAAGAACAGAAACACCATAATATATGTCATCATGCAAAAATAGTAAGACAATGTGAATGAGATATTCTCAATTTTTGCTTATTATCGATAGGCATGAATCAACCGCATATAAAAATGGAGAATCTTAGCTGTCGCTTGAATAAAAGAAGTAGTTACTCGAACTTCCTCGACGGTCTGAATTTTATTATTGTTTTAATTTTGGGAATCAGCCGGCTGTAAAGCAAAGATAACTCCGAATTGCATTCATTAGTGCTACTTTTTAGTTTTTTCATTTAACTTCAGTGATATTTTTAATGTGAAAAGATTCCTCGCCCGCTTTTTTGATTCGACTTTGAATCTTTTGAATTAAATTATTTCTGTGTAATGCTCGCTCCACTTTTGTCTTCTGTTTGGCAAGACTAATCAGTAATTTTTCTTGTTCAAGATTGGGGAAATGAACGACTTGAATACAATTGAATCCACCGTAGATCTTTCTGGACTATTTCTGAATTAGAATATCTCGGCATGATTCACTGTTTCAACATTTCCAAAGACAGTACGATATAATTCGTGCACAATCATTCAGAAATATATATACATTTCGGAAAACTAGTTCAGGAACTCGATTCAGATCACGTCGAGGAGGGGGGCTTTCCAAATAGAATAAATACATATTTTAGACGGTCAAGGTTCCACCACTATTCAAAAAGAGTGATACTAACTACAAACCTATTTCCATGTTATTCGATTTGTCGGAAATATTAAAAAAATTGCGTATGGAGAAATGATCGAATTTGCGCTCAAGAATAATATTTTTTACGATTGTCAACACGGCTTTAGGATGGAAAGGTCGACCCGAACAGCCATTCTCACCTTTCTCAACGACCTGTATCAAAATCTGAAGAACGCCAAAAATGCTTTGTTATCTCTAAAGTTCTCGGCAAGTCTGTTGAGTTTTCATTTATTTATTATTTATTTATATATTTCGGGATACAAACAGGTCGGGACCCAAAGCAGTTTCCTCTAAGATGTACAGTAAAGATTCAAATTACAGAATGAGTGGTTACAACTTAATGAGGTAGTGATATTAATGCTAACAGTCATGTTTAACAATTCACGGTTCAGCAATACTATTTTACTAACGGATCTTACATGCTACGTCTAATGTAATAACAATAAACTATCGTCATCATTTTTTACAGTATCCAAATAACAGATAGTATGCAATAAGGTAAATCATACATGTGTTCTTCCATTGTGTCTATAAAAAAATGTTTTTCAATTTCGTTTTGTAGGATTGAAGTGAAAGACAGAAAATATCCACATTATTACAATACTTATCGAAAGTTTCTGAAATCCGATTTATAACAGAATTTTTGCCTAAATTTGTGTTGAAGTGTACTGATCATTCTTTGCTGTTAGGTAAAGGTAAGCTTCACAAAAGTGATTTCAGGCAAAAGGTGTGTGATTAGTGGGAGTTCTCCTCTCAATATTTATGAATGATATCACATCCTCAGTGGATTATGGTAGCATATTCCTGTTTGTGTATATCTTCAACTTCTGGTCTTTTTTCATGAAAACTGAGATAGATATCCAGAAATCTACACCGGTTTCATCTAGATATTATTGGAAGTGAAATGTTATTTCAATTATTTACTCACTTATACCCCAGTATACCATCGCCATACAGTAGAGACACTTCAATGTCAATCCTTTGTTCTCGAGGGTTTCTGTAACCTTCATTCTGGGCTCGGGGTGTGTAATGTCATTTTGTTGCGGTAAATTTAAATGTTCCTACTGGATACCAAGTATCAAATCAGTCAATCCATCTTGGCACAGAAATAATAACGTATATTTCCAGCAATCTCTGTGAATTAAACTAAGATGAAAGAATACCTGTTATGTGTGTTCCCTGAGTTGAAATATATTTCTGGTAGGTTTATTTTCTTTCGTCATGGTTTATACTAGCAGTGTGCTACTGGAAAAGTATCTGAGTTTGTGCCAAGATGCATTGGATAAGCTGTACCTACAATAGCTTTTTCACTTTTCTGTTGCTTTTTTCCTTCAGTCCATGTTTGTTTGGAAAGGTATATTGATAATCAGGAAATGAAGAGCTCTCAAGAGGATGTTCAATATGCAGCAGCTTCAAATATGTACAATAGATATATTCAGATATTAACAATGAAATTAAGACTATAAATGACTCAAAATGGTAATTTTGTTGTACTTCGATTTATTAGTTTTGGTTTTTTCAAATACCTTTTTGCAAATTTCAATTTGTAGAAAATTCATTCATTTCTTTCTCGAAGTGAAATTCACACAAGCGATAGTTATTATATTCATATTATTATTCATTCAATCATGCCTCTCACCAGAAAGAGTTATTCATTATCAAGGTGCATTTTTATAAAGCTAATATTTTGACGCAAATAAGCTTCTATTTAAAGTTCTGCAAATTGTAAAAAATATATGAAAAATTGAAAGAGCTGCTATTCTACAGGACACTAATGGCTATTACGTTTTGAAATCTTTCGGAAACCTCAAGAGAGATGATAATTTGTCTCTAGCTCTAGACAAACATCCGCGATAAGCACACACTCTTTCACCTTGGTAGTTATCCATAATAATTCAAAATACAATATTTTAACACACATTGATGCTCATCAATCAAGTTGATTGATAACACCTCAACATGTCAAACTGCTGAAGTTGGTGTTCTGTGGCGAGTGTCTCTACTATATGGTTATGGTATACTGGGCTCATACTTTTCTCGTTCCACAGGTCACTCGCGCAGTCTATTCTGGGTCAGGCGGTAACCTTCTATATATAGAATGACCTTGTTCAAACGTACTGTCGAGCATTTTTTCCACAAATCGATCGAAAATATTGTCATTTCTGACAAAATTCCTGAAGATGAAAGAACGCTTCCATGAATATTGTGATTGTTATGCATCTACCATTAAGACCTTCATTGAAACGGCTGTTACCGTACTGTCGTATATTGTTCGACAAGTATTTTTCCACAGATGCGAATAGGAAATTAGCATTTCATGTGAGTTATAGAGAATAATTTCAATATCGAAATGATTCAACAAATAACATGAACTCCAAATTTAATGTCATTTTAAATTTCCATTTGAGTACAATTAAATAACTAAATAGAGCTGTCATTGCTTGAAATTTGACATTCCATGGAAGACCTGATTTATTGTGTGATATCAATCTCAGCCGTTACACATATTTTTATCAGGCAAGTGGCAAGGAAAGGAATATGATAACATACTACAACTATTACAATATGAAGTCATCAGGTTGTTACGGTGTGAATTTGCAGCCTCTCACTTCAACTCCAATCATATATCAATATGGATTATTCGATGGTAAAATTTAGAAACTTGGCACTCTGGCTATTTAGCAATCATGGTTCATTTGGTATGGATAGGTAATCTTGATTAGCAGAGCATAGTGTGGGGGAGAGGGAGAGAGAGATTTGGGTTGCAGTCTGGGGATAACAATCAGGCTGTCCCAAAAATTCAAAAAAATTCTCAAGGATAACCCAGAAGTCTGTTTGGTTAATAGTGATAAGGGTGATGTTACTATTGTGATGTATGTCGAGGATTATAATCGAAGGAGTAACTTATTACTTGAGGATGAGAAATACTATAAACAACTGAATCGTGATCCAACGTCAACTATTCAACATAAAGCTAACCAACTCGTAACTGAAATGAAAAATAAAAGGATGATAGATGATACTACTGCAAAATCTTTGTCAATAAATCTCTACAGCACCAAGATTTTATACTCTTCCTAAGATTCATAAACCTCTACCAATGAGACCAATCACTTCAACTATCGATCCACCAAATAGCAAACTAACCAAGTTAGTGACCAATATTCTCACAACAGCTTACAATACTCAAAATTCTTCCAATTCATCAATAATATAGTCTTTCCACAATAATTTGTCATCATTAGCCTAAATATTATATCCCTCTTAACAAACCTCCCAAAAAGTTTGGTCAAAATGAGTAGTAGAAAAAATGGAACATCAGAATACTGCCAGTTAGACGAAAATATTTTCATGGACGTCCTTGATTTCATTTTCTATTCAACATATGCTTCTTGATGAAGAAATTTACAATTATCAACAACAAATAATAGAATTTGAAAGGGAATTTGCGAAAACTTGTATAGATACTAATATTTTTTTTAGATTGTGATAGGTTAGAATACCACCACCACAAAATAATGTCGTTCAAACGTTACAAGCGAGTGCATTAGCTCAGACCACCAGTACACAGTTGAGAGCAGTCAATTTGTTAGTATACTCATCGACTTTTGCTTGAACAAATCATAATAAAGACATAATACAATGAAACCACTAAAAACGTGGCGTATCAAAAAGACAATGTAACTAGTTCACATAAAGTGGGAAACACATGTTGTCGTAAAGTATTCTCAAAGAACCACAATTTGTGGTCATAAATTCCGACGATCTCGAGCATACTCATGTCAGTTCTCTGAAGCACTATTCACTTACGGATTCTCGGCTGTAGCAAATGCAGGATTGTTATTGTAATTCAAATTGTATCCGATCAGCTGAATGGAATTGAAATCAAATGATTCGTTTATCTTATTGAAATCAGAATAATTTGAGAAGGGACTGGATGAAAAATATTAGTGTGATTATTGTATGATGTAGTGTAAATAATAGGCAATGAAATGAACATGAACCTGAACATGAAAAAAAATCGAGTACTATTGAAGCTAACATGACACTCTCCAATTGATAGTTATTTGGGAATGATTCTCTTCACTGCCGAGTCGTGTGGGCTCGATTCCCGATCACGGCAGATATTTTTCTGGTGGGATTCATGCAATAGGCAACAGTTGACAATACCCAGTTTCGATGGATATTAGCTCTTGTTTTTTTTTTATAGTCAAATTCGAGTTATACGAGGAGTTGCTTACTAATAGAACGTATTCCATGCAGAAAAAATTGCTTTTTTTAAAGCAGCAACTTTTGAGAGAAATCTATCCTTTTGCACTTGTATAGATTTCAATATTAATTATAATTCTTTCAGGTTGTGGTGAGTTAGGAACTCAAAAAAACTACAAAGAAAGGTGTAACTTTTTGTAGAGATCAATTACCCTATCACCAAACTGATATTATTTCTACTCAACGCGCTTTTCGATAACAAGGTTGGCATCGATAAGACAATTGATACTGAATAATATAAGGACTAGGGTCAGCTCTGTACATACTTGACAATTTTCAGATAGTGCAGCCACTTCTTCTAATTCAATGATGAACTGAAAATCGGGCTTGAAGGGATAGGTGACCTATCATAGGTCGTTTGTCACAATTATGCTATTTTTACATTTTGCTATTTCTGGACTCTCACATGGGTCGAGTAGCTTGGTGTCACGCACATGTTCAATCAGATTCAGATTGCTTTCACCAATTTTGTGGTCATGACATAGAGCATAGAGCATATTCCTAGCCTCCCGTTTTTCATGTGTGCAAAGTGTTCCTTGCAACGGATTTCAATAGCTCTCCGGCTCTGGTCAACATATTTATTGTTGCAATCTTGACAATTGCTTTGCCTTCTGGGCGCACTGGTAGTGTGCTGAAAAAAGAACAATTGAAATGATTCCTTTAACTTGATGAATTGTGACTTGACAGGTGAACAACGAAATGAAATCATTCCAAATATTTAGTTTTCACCAACATTTTTACCGATTTTTACATGCATTTCAGTCGGAATCAAATTCATCTTTGGAAGCAGCGTTGCAGTCCTAAAGAGTGATTTCCCAAAACTATTTCATTTTGTATTATAAAGCGAGCGTTCAATACTTACTTGGCAGTGTCAAGTTTATTATTTCCTCCATTTGAAGCTTTTTCTTAGCACTTGGAAATTTGTTGAACGACCAGTTATACTCAGGTGAGTTGAAAATGGTGGATTATTAGTTTCCATATCTCATTTATGTGTTATGAGATGAGCTGACGATAAATCCATAAATTCTTATTGATTATTTCTTTCACATGTCAAAATGTGACATTTTTGGCATTTCCACCAATAGTAGCGGGTTATTCTATGGCTATTCTGGCCAATCATTAGGTATTATACCGATAAAACTGCCTGGTCCTTTCGATTGTTTCGATAAAACGTTGTTTACCTTTGAACTGTCAAAACTATAAGGTTTACCGCGTCGATTCTATTGAACTGGCTCATATTTATATAAATTATCATGAATGAAGAGTTACTTTATTATTAATAGTCATTCACTTTTCACTTTTTCAGCATAATAATAACATAACACATTTCAATGAACACTCAAACACGTAAATAGCTCATAACCCCAACTTTATGACAGATATAGCGAACGACCGATTCAAATATTTAAGGTTTCCTTAACTCAAATGAAGATGGCGTGAAATTAGTTTTTATTAAATACAATTCATTTTTTGTTGATACAACGACATAACGAATGATTTTATGTTCCTTGTGGCGCGAATTTCATATCATAAGAACCTTGTACAATGAGAGGTGTGACGCCATCTCTTGGTATCGTCGGCAAACATTATAATATCCAATGCGTAAGCATCATATCTCTTCTGGATCATAGAGGGCATACATCGTTGTTTGACATTTCAAATTTTCACCGATTCTCCGTTCCTTCTTACGTAAATGAAATACTGATCAATTAAATTGTTCTCCCTTCTATTTGTTCAGAAAATAATCTCCCCAAATACAACTCGTTCTTCAAATTTAATAAGATAAATTTTCATTTTCGAAACACTCAAACTTTTTTATTTTGAGGCAAAAGCATTCAAACAAACCGAATTAGTTAAAATCACTCGTCCTACAGACTCGTGATTTTATCAATCTGTTTGTTTTCATACTTTTGCCAAATAAAGAAGTTTTTGTGGAAAATGAAAATTTATCGATTAAATTTGAAGAACTCGTGGTATTACCTTTGATTATCAAAAAAATAACCATTTTTGAATTATGAAATCGAATAACTATATTCAATACAAATATTCAAGTCTAATGAATTAATTTCAAATGATAAAACTATCTGAGACCCGCTTCACAGTTTGCAATACTTATTGCGGCAAGTTTTATTGCCGGCAATTATAATTGCAGGTCGGTTTTATACTTGAAAATATAAATCCTTTTTGCCGGAAACTTTGTCATCAATCAGGTCTACCAATTTCTCACGTAAACAAAAAATAATAACATGAAATTGTACGTTCATCTTCGAATAATATAAGTAAAATGGACTTTACTCATATTGAATTATCACTCATCAACTATCCCAACTAGAGGTAATATGGAAGACTTTTTTCAATTGGTTTTGTGACTGAAACTTTTCCTAGAGATCACTGACTGTCTAATAACATTTGACGTGGTTGGCCCTATAGAAAGTAACCAAAATTATCATTAGAATTGCACCGGCAATAAGTAATGCGGCAATAAATTATAGATTCGGACCATTGACGTAACATAACATAGACTGGGTGTCAGATATCCCTCGAATACAAGTTCTTACGGCCCGAACCGAATCAGGGAATCTACGTCATCGCTATAATGTGTTACGTCATCAGTAATATATGCTGCATTCTTAGATTCCGTCGGTAATAGCTTATGACTGGTATACATAGTAGTCCTTGTTCGTCTTAAATAGATATGAACGAACCACTCTTTTTATCGATATTGGCCATTTTACACCGCCTTCACTGTGATGAAAATGTTCAATTCATATAGTTTTCAATGCGTACATTGAAAATTCCTATTTTTTAATCACAAATATATTATGAATCAAAAAGTCTACTCTATTGTGAATGAATTATTTTATTGCAATATAACAGGGGAAGTGTACAATCGTCAAAAACGCTCAAACGCTCAATCACTGAAAGAATTATTTGAAAAAGTCTTAAATATTCATAAAACCCAACAATACACTATTGAAGACTTGAAATAAATACGAAACATCACAAGAACAAATAAACTCCCTCACTGTCAGAAGGATTTTTGGTTATGGAAATATACAAGTGATTCATCGTAACGTCACACGTGAATGGGGATGTAGATGCCCTGAGTTGAATATGTTCATACTGTTCTTGGCGTAGAAATCAATCCTCTCACTGTAGTGTCCAGTCCATGTTTATGTCACGTCAATGATCCGGACCCATTTTCTGCAACTGCCATAATCATTGCAACAGCTGATCGAGGAGTTCCTACAACGCATGTGCACAAGAGAAATTGCTGCAATACTTCCAAGACTTGCGAACTTCAAAGCGGCCCTAGCAGCTATGTCCACTAAAGATGTTCATGGCTGACGCTTGCTTCATTTCATAAAAATTGATTCGGTTATACTCGATACAGATTCGAGGAATTGAAGAGGAAACTGTAGGTTGTTAAATGAAGGCCATCATTTTTTGAATAATTCAAGTAATTTTAATTTGTCTCGTGATTTTACCACACTGATCTGAAATCCGAATAGTGCAAATTGTGGCTGAAATTTGAAGGCGTTATTTTTTTGGACATTATCTGATTCGATTCAATATGTTCATACCATCCAGAATCCAAACGTGTATTCTCAGAATACACTTTCGTCATCCCAGGTCTAAAGAAACAGTAATTAAAACAATTATGCAGAGACAATATTTCCGTTAGGGACACAAATATTTGTACTCTGTTATATAATAAAATACATTTTCCCATTCTTTGTTTCAGATCGATCCCAAAGTAGCATTTCCAAGAAGAGCACATCCGAAGGTGAGTGAATCTTTAATTGCTTCACCAAACAATACAGTGAAGTTATAAAATATTATTGTGTACATAACTCGTGACGTGTTTGTTTGTTGGCAAACAACATTTTTTGATACAATACCGTCGTCTACCTAAACAGGCTCGTAGAATAAATTTCGCATTGAAATTCAAATGTTTCGGAATTTGCATGTATTATGTGCATAGAAAATTTCACGAAATTTCACAGAGAAAACTTTATGCTCGCGAGATTTGTGTAGCAGTCAGTCTAGTCATAGTGCCAGTGAAAAAATTGAACTCGGAATTATGAGGAATACAAACAGAACATATTTGTCATGAACTATGGGAGTGGAACCTTTGGTGTGGAAGTTGAAACTTTTTGTAGAAATCAATTACCCTAACACCAAACTGTTTTTTTGTACTCGACGCAAGTTTCGCTAACAAGGTTAGCATCTTTAGGAAAAAAAAATTATAAAATCTAAGGACTATGGTGAGCTATGTATATACTCAACAATTTGAGGTAGTTCAAAATGTATCTGCTATTTTTTTGTGGACTTCGTCTGTTAACTACTATTTATCCCAATCAATTGAAGAAATGGTCCCTTTGCCACCCTTAGTACTATTTTTATAGTATTTTTCACAGTAAATGGTATTGGCTTATTAACTGCAATAAACTACCCGATTCAATCCCATTGTTTAGAAAATCATCTGGTAAAAGATGCAAATGTGCTACAGGGTCGAACTTGAGAAATTTGAATTTTACATAATGTAGGAGATATACAAGTAATTTATTCAAATGTTACAATTCTATTCTATATTTACTTCAGTGTCGCTATCGCTATCCTCATCTGAATCAATTATAATTGGCGCAATTGATTTTACAGAAAGGTACGAGTTTTCAACATTTATAACATGACTAACAGAAATTTTCCAACTCTCGGTAGGAATGTCATTCATACAGTTCCTAATTAATTCTACCACACTACCACTTAAAGTCGGAGAACTATTTTTTCCGCGCACGCTCGGTTTAAGTTGGTGCCTCATAAGTTTTGAATCTCCAATTTCGTATTCTTTGAGCCAGGAATTTTTTGCAATTGTCGACTATGATAGCTTGCGTTGTCCATTACTATAACGCTGTTTGGCGGAATGTTGGGTAACAGACAATTTTCAAACCAATCTTCAGAAAGCTCTGCTGTCGTATCTTCGTGATAATCAACACAAGAGTCCTTAATATTTTTGGCAGAAAGCCACATAGCGTTTGGGATCCAACCATTTTCTGATCCTGCGTGTAATATTGTGATTCTCTTCCCTTTATTTGATGGTGCTTTTGTTTTACACTTATCAGAGGAATCAGACCATCCTTTGGAAGGTGTGTCATGCGTGTCAAACCACGTCTCGTCGAGGTAGAGTATTGGCCGATTTTCAGACCGGTATTTTCTTATTGACGTTATATATTCAGAACGCCAGTTTATTAAACGTGTGGATTCCATTATTACTTGTCTCCTGTCAATTTTGCGACATTTAAAGCCCATTGCAGACAGAGCTCGCCAAAGAGTAGTGAGGCAACAGTTGATGTGAGTTTCGTCATTGATGAGCCGCTGTTTCAGACTTTTGATTGTAGGGACACGCTGCTCATCGTACATAGTGTAGATTTTTCGCCTTATCAAATCTTTTTCCCAGTCGTCTAGACTTTTTGTGACACCGGAATCTTTACGCTTTTTTCTTGATTCCATGGAATTTTCAACAATTCGTCTAACTGAAGTAAGAGGCACCTTCGTCAAATTACTGGTTACTTTTGCTGCAGCACCCGCGTTATATCCTTGCTGAAGTAAGGAACTATGCACATTTTTTATAATGATTTTTGCGTCACAAGATAAGCCGCCACATACTGCCTATTCTGTACGTTGGGGTATAAAATCTTTGCTAATAATGTCTGTAATAACAAATAAATGTAAGAAAATCATTGCACGCCGTAACACAAGTGAACACTTCCAATGAAATACAAAGACTAAAATGAACAAGAAGTGTAAGCTCTGAGAAACAAAATTACCTGAATCCGGTCCTTTTACATTTATGATGTGCATCTCGGATTTTACAACTTAAGGGTCTAATTGGTTTTATTATAATCCTTCAGTCAATACCTTTTATTGTGAAAACTACTATACATGTTGCTATTTTTAGACTCTTGAATGCATCAAGTAGCATTGAGTCACGCACATTCTTAATCGGTTTTGCTGATTCTGTGATAATTGTCCAGAGCATGTTGAGCGACACAGGACTTGCTAACCTTTACGAAACAGGTGTCGAGTGCAGATAATATCAGTTTGGTATCAGGGTAATTGATCTCTACAAAAAGTTTCAATCTTTCCACATTTCTTTTTATCATTGTAACAACCGAAAATATCACAGATTTTTCAATCAAAAAGTTTTTCTGAACTCTGATACAGTGATTTGTTTAGTGCTATTTTGTTCACCGATCAATAACATCGAAAGTGGCATGAAAGTGAGGACCTTCAGAGACGAAAATAAAATCATCGTTCAGGTCATTCTGCAATTTTTTTACGATATATTTATCGAAAGGCTGAATATTTGCAGTGATTAAAAAACAGGCGGTAACCATATAAAATTGTCGAAAAGCAAAATGAATAGATTTCATTTTCTATTGAAATTACTGTGAGTACCTATAGTTCTACAACGGAATTCAATCCAAATTTTTAGTAGCCTGATGAAACATTCCATGAGAACTGAAGCCGGTATGAACATTCCAGTTTACTAATACTCGTCAAATAATTGCGTGAAAACCAGTTGATATCCTCCCGATTTTGTTCTATATCGAATCATCTTACGATTATAATGAAAAGTAGAGGATTGATCATACTATCTTGATGGATCATTGTTTTGTCGTGCCTTTTGATTGACAATCGAATTGGAAACTGCCTACTTCAAGAGATTATGCCAGTCTCTGAGTTTTGGTGAATACGAAAAAGTGTACCGTTGACCAATAGGAAATTGAATTTCCTCATGAATGTTTGTCACATTTTTGCTAATATATTACGCGTATTACGTATTAACTACTGCAAGGAAGTGTCATAACGTCAAAAATCTCCTCAGGTAACAACAGGGTTGAACGAAAAGCTTCAAACATTGATTCAAGAATTTGTAATTTTTTTTCCAATCGGAACATAGATACACTCGATTTGTTTTATTGGTTCCCAATATATAAGTGAAATGGGAGTCTTTGCTGAACGGTAACAATATAAGGAAGATTGTTATTTGGTAAAGCAGCAGCAAAACATGTGTAGCTTATCCAATCCATCTTGGCACAAACTCAGATACTTTTGCAGTTGAACACTGGTAGTGTAGACCACGACGAAAAAAAAAACACCTTCTAGGAATAAATTTCAATACAGTGGACACATATAATAGGTGTTTTTTCATCTTAGTATACTTCACAGAGCTTCCTGGGCATATACGTTATTAGTTCTGTGCCAAGATGGATTGGGCAAGCTGTAATTTTATTACACTTCATTCCAATATTTCGACAGTAGTTACTGTCATCGTCAGAGAAGCTACAAAGAAAATCATCTCATAAAGAACGAAAAGTAAAAAGAATCATCACTTACTGTCTCGGTTTCAATTTGAGCAAAATCATGATTGAAAAGACAGTAACTACTGTCGAAATATTGAAATCGATGACTGTTTTAAGAGTACACGTTTTACCTAATACCGAATATAATTAATATATATTTATACGAGCCCTACCCCATTTCAATTGACCCATTGCTCTTTTAGCCTAGTTCCCAAAGATCTTTTGGTGGTACCGACGTGTACCTTCACACAGGTGCATGGTATGCGATAAACCCCTGCTGCTGACAAAGGGTCTCTTTTTGTCTTCTGCCGCATCTGAGGTTTTGTTGTATCTTCTTGGTGGATTTGGAAATCCTTTTTTATGTTGTGTTTCCCCAAGAATTTTCCAGTTCTGTCTGTGACCCTCAGAATATATGGTATATAAGCTCGTGCAACTATCTGAGGATCCTTCCTGTATGTTTCATGGCCCTGTTGATCTCTGAAAGCTTTGGGACATTCGGTATATGGTTCATGAAAAAAAAAACTCATAGAAATTCTGGTTAGAAGACGTTTTCGTCCCAGGCCGGGACATAATAACTTCACTAAAATATCATTAACATTTCGATGTGAAAATGGCAGGGGCTGAAAGAAAGTCCTGTTATTTTGGAAATTGTCATAATTCAGATCAATGAAACAACATTCAAAGAAACAAAATAACATGTTTTTTTCACAGCTATCGCCATTTTTACATCGATAAGTTAATATTTTGAAGAAGTGATGATATCTCAGACCTGGAACGAAACGTTTTCTGATCAGAATTTCTGTTACTGAAGTTACTGTTCAACTACTGTCGAAATATTGAAATCGATGACTGTTTTAAGAGTACACGTTTTACCTAATACCGAATATAATTAATATATATTTATACGAGCCCTACCCCATTTCAATTGACCCATTGCTCTTTTAGCCTAGTTCCCAAAGATCTTTTGGTGGTACCGACGTGTACCTTCACACAGGTGCATGGTATGCGATAAACCCCTGCTGCTGACAAAGGGTCTCTTTTTGTCTTCTGCCGCATCTGAGGTTTTGTTGTATCTTCTTGGTGGATTTGGAAATCCTTTTTTATGTTGTGTTTCCCCAAGAATTTTCCAGTTCTGTCTGTGACCCTCAGAATATATGGTATATAAGCTCGTGCAACTATCTGAGGATCCTTCCTGTATGTTTCATGGCCCTGTTGATCTCGGGTACACTGTATCCATTCGATCTCAAGCTCACCTAAAGATGTTGCAGTTCCAGAAATAACTGGAACATCTTCAAGTGACCATTGACCATTTTCGGCTCCTATTTTGGAGCCATTTTCAAGAAGGTTAATGAGGTCACACTGAGGTCTGCCCACTGCCCAGATGTGATCACGGGTTCTCTCTGAGGCCTCAATCTATCTACTCAAATAGTTCGATCTAGAGAGAACACGTGAAGAGACCTGGGGAGTAGGCAGATTGAGACCTCAGTGTGAAGTCACATTAACCTTCTTGAAAATGGCTCCCAAATCGATGCCGAAACGTCGAACACAAAACTCCAGGCGCCGTTCAACCCGAACTCAACAACTACATATATTTCAGTTCATTGTTATAAAATTATATCAAAATCTCCATCTGTGATTTCACTTTTCCCGTTTCATCATTATTAGCATAGCATTCCGATATGGTCGCCATAACTCAGCTATTGTTTTCTCGATGGATTTTTTTTCTTGTAGGTTGCCAAAATATATCAAGACCCTCTCCTTGAAACTATCCTATATGCAAATTTCCAGCCCATTTGTGAAAATCGTGATATTGTAACCAAAGCATCGGGCAGGTAACCCAGTCGAGGAATAATAAATTGCACCAACCGGAACATCCGCGTCTCCAGGCACGGTATACATTCAAGTGGATAAAACCATTAAACGAGAACGGTGACATGACATTCAGGAAGGGTAAAACCAGAACGGACTCTTGCCCGTTCGTTTCCTCCGAAGTACAACGAGAAAACTCACGCCAAATTTCAATTAGGAACGTCGATTAAGTGAGCCCCGTTTATGAACAAAATAAGTATATTCAACTCCGACATAAATCTTCTGTTACAATAACGCTGTAGGATTTTGTTCAGCAAGCTACGATGCTGGAAGAATAGACGAGGGAAAACATGCGAATTCGCGATTGAAGTGAGTTGGATTCTCGTATTCTTGTTAGCGTAAAATGGAACGTGTACATGCGATAATACTCTTTATCATAATAGAAAATCGCAGGGATTAAACATGATGATAATAATTGAGAAATGTATTTGAAATATAATCATTTTCTATAAAGATCACAATTCGCAAAAGCACTCACCAACATAGCGTCATTGAAGAGAATGCGTTTATTGTCATCAATTTTCTTTCGAAACATAGTCGGATTTTGAATGTCAAAATCATAGATGATCCGTCACTTGATTACACTTTCTCAGGCAGTTAGACAACAGATAACAGAAACAAGTTCAGAGGTAACAGCATACCCACTTGTAATTTTTAGTGAATGCCGAAAAGAATGAACGTGCTACAGAGAGGCTGTATGAGCAGTGCTTTCCTGACCGTCGACAACCATAATGATATAGATGTGTTGGCCTACGCCGAAGCAGAGCTCATTCATGCAATATAGCAAAATCCACCCCTGGCAAACAACCCCTCAGAAACCACTCTTAACTTTTGATTTTCAAACTGCACTCCCATGTTTATTTTGGCTCAACTCATTGCAGGATTATGGCAGTTAAAAATACAAATGAAATATCAATTTATAAGTTAATATGTATTTTGAAAAGTAAATTAATGTTCAGAAATTGTTCAAAATATTCTCCAGCACTTCCCACACATGCATTAAGTCGCCAAATCAGCGCGCAGGTACAGGAAGCTCTGATCATTTCCGGAGTAACGATATTACAAGCCTGTGAAATTTTCTGGAATGAATCTTCAATATATATTGGTTAAGTTTCGATAACAACTCGTTTCAAATATCCCCATGGAAAAAAGACCAGTGGCGCGAGAAAACAATTTTCTAAGAAATGTAGATATCGGTGGCCCGCTTGGAAAAAATGAGGGGCCGTGAGACGTCCATTATGTAAACCATACCACACATTCACACCCCACAATGTTTGGAAATTGGTTTGTCGTTGCCAGTGAAGGTTGTCCTGTGACCAAAAGTGCATGTTATGTCGATCAACAATCATTATTATGGAAACGGGACTCCACAAGATATGATTGGGGAAGCTGAGCTGGGATGTGAGCAATGAATGTTATTCGTCTATCGGAATCTGTAGGTCCGATTCCTTGGTGTAAGTGTATTTTGAAGGGATGATACTGTTTCAGAATCCTTTGAACAGACGACTTGCTGATACCAATCTCTACCGCCAATGCACGAAATGATCCCTTTTGTATTTTATTTTCTACGTACAAAAACGTATAGCGTCCTGGTTGTCAATGATCAGGAAAGCTCTGCTCATACAGCCTCTCCGCAGCACGTTTATTTTTTCGGCATTCGCCAAATAATTGCAAGCATATCAACGTATTCGTTGGGAGTGAAGGTAGAAGACATTTTGATATTCACCAGTTAGTATGGAATTGAATAATATAAAATGACAACAAAAACCCTTGAATTCGTACTTGATAGGTGTGTATTGAAAAACTAATAACTATTGTCAAATGTGACAGACATATATGATACGTGCTGTGGTAGATATGTGAAGGTCCAATTGATAGTACCCACTAACGGATTCAATATTCTCGACTAGCTTCACAACTACATATATGATATATCCTTGAATTAGGAATGTAACATGCTGTAAGTTAAACCAAAACAAACATGGGGGTGCAATTTTTTTAAGACTCGTATTTTTTTTCTGCAAATAACTGAGATATTTACTGGTCTGAAAGCTTTGGGACATTCGGTATATGGTTCATGGAAAAAAAAAACTCATAGAAATTCTGGTTAGAAGACGTTTTCGTCCTAGGCCGGGACATAATAACTTCACTAAAATATCATTAACATTTCGATGTGAAAATGGCAGGGGCTGAAAGAAAGTCCTGTTATTTTGGAAATTGTCATAATTCAGATCAATGAAACAACATTCAAAGAAACAAAATAACATGTTTTCTTCACAGCTATCGCCATTTTTACATCGATAAGTTAATATTTTGAAGAAGTGATGATATCTCAGACCTGGAACGAAACGTCTTCTGATCAGAATTTCTGTTACTGAAGTTACTGTTCAACTCGGGTAGGATATCAGTATCGTATTTGGGGAAGAGTTCCTAACATTTCTTCAGTGATAGAAAAATTAACCTTTTAAATATCGGCCACATCGACCTCTAACATTGGAGCACTTGCTTTCAATGTAGTGCTGAAACTGCGTTCCCGTGCGTTACATCCATTATATCTACTCCTGTAGCACTAACTTCTATTTTCGTGAACCTGTTGTCATCTCCTTAGAAATCAAACATCGTGTGAGTAAGAAACAATGAGGTTTTATCCAGGCTTCATTTTAAATTGAAATAATCCACAATTTGAACTGTCGATTATAGTAGACTAGGCCCAGTATTATGCAAATATAATATAACCGGAAATCAATTTTTTTTGACAAATGAAAAAAATGTCATGACTATCGTTACCATTATTTCTGTACTGCAATGGATTTTTCATGATTGGTTTTTGGGCATATAATTTATTCTAAAGGAAACAATATAAAAGTAATATAATGACATAAATTCCATTTTATGGTATAGAATATTACCGATTATATAATGGGAACATATGTAAATTACACGATATAATAATGAAAAATTGAAGTAAAGGCAAGCAAAACAGAATTCACAGCGACAAAAAGTTTCTTCCGCAAATTGATTCAATTTCAGAATTGATATTCTGTTCCGAATCGACGCATTCAGTTGATATCATCCAGGAACTAATCTTTAAGAGTACCACTCGATCCGAGAATTTTCTCAGTTGAATATCAAATTTTTTAAATTCCTTCATATTCAATCGAGCAACCAACATGATGAAATCAAGAGTCCGTAGTAGAGTAAGATCCCAGAGCAATCAGACATAACTTATTTTCACACGGATGAAACCTGAAGTTTTCAGTAGCGTCTTGTGTGCCTTGAATACCTACGCGCTTTGTGGAACTTGCCGAGTGACACCTGGGCAGGTACCAGGTGAGAAAGGTAACTAAAAATAAGAATTATTTTACTTAAATTCACATGGCTGATTTTTATATATGTCATGTAGAATATTATTTTAAAGTAATATCATAAGTGTCAGACACTTTTGATGGACCAGAGCTTTTATCAGACGCTTTTAAGCTACCCAAAAAATAAATGAACTTTACTTATTTTTACATGTCTGATTTTTTAATATGTTATTGAAGTATTTATTTAAAAGTTATATTCAATCATTAAGACAAATTAGAGTGACCAAACATCCCCTAAGACAAAAATTATTCAGTCAGAAGTATGAGGGCGAGAGTACTATGCATGCGCTTCAGAGTGAATGAGACGTCCATAATAACTCGGTTTCCCTTCTCAAACTCACCATCTGTTTCAATCTACTGTGTATGTGCTGTTTGTGTGTAATATAACTTATAGTATACAGTATAGTCAGTGTTGTTTTTTAAGGCACAATTGTGCCAAAAGGGGCACTATGGTAAGCACTTTGAGAAATTGGTCGAAAACGGGCACAATTTTAAGATTCCGTATTTTCGTGGTTCCGTGGTCATTTTCACTTGTCTAAATTCTCACTTTTCATTTCATTTTCCTCAACAATCCTGTTTCCTGTTAGTATGAAATTTAAAAATTATGATTTCTATGCAATATATACATGATTTCTCAACGTTCAGATTGGTAAACATTAAAAAATGGAGCTTCATGTAGTATTTGATATGCAATTGATGGAATTCCGCAGGTTTCTGGGGCCAAAATTGCCTCCTTTGGGGCTTTGGACAAACCGTCTACTTTTTGCGAGGACAAACGCTAACTCGAATGTGACTCAAGTGTCAATTTTTCATATTTATAATATATTATTGAATATATTTATATTTTTACGATGCAGAAAAACTCAAAGTCGTCTCCACAATTTAATATTTGAAAGGTGTTCAGTACGGTGATTCAGTACATGTTTCGAACCTACATAGGTTCATCATCAGCTGAATTTACATTGAATTCTACAATAAAGGAAGAGTAATATAATATTAGTTGATAAATGAAGTATAAAATTTACTTACATGGAGATGAAAAAAATAGCAAATTCACATGGTGAAGTTCAAAAGGACATAAAAAATTTGGTTGGGTTAGGTTATTTTTCTAATATTGCATATTGGGCATAAGGGCTCCAAGCCCCCCAATCTTTAATGTATTTATGGTGTTAGGGATGTCCCAAATTCCCCTAATATCAAATTAATCATAATTGTCACTACCAAATTTTTTATGTCCTTTTGAACTTCACCATGTGAATTTGCTATTTTTTTCATCTCCATGTAAGTAAATTTTATACTCCATTCATCAACTAATATTATATTACTCTTCCTTTATTGTAGAATTCAATGTAAATTCAGCTGATGATGAACCTATGTAGGTTCGAAACATGTACTGAATCACCGTACTGAACACCTTTCAAATATTAAATTGTGGAGACGACTTTGAGTTTTTCTGCATCGTAAAAATATAAATATATTCAATAATATATTATAAATATGAAAAATTGCCACTTGAGTCACATTCGAGTTAGCGTTTGTCCTCGCAAAAAGTAGACGGTTTGTCCAAAGCCCCAAAGGAGGCAATTTTGGCCCCAGAAACCTGCGGAATTCCATCAATTGCATATCAAATACTACATGAAGCTCCATTTTTTAATGTTTACCAATCTGAACGTTGAGAAATCATGTATATATTGCATAGAAATCATAATTTTTAAATTTCATACTAACAGGAAACAGGATTGTTGAGGAAAATGAAATGAAAAGTGAGAATTTAGACAAGTGAAAATGACCACGGAACCACGAAAATACGGAATCTTAAAATTGTGCCCGTTTTCGACCAATTTCTCAAAGTGCTTACCATAGTGCCCCTTTTGGCACAATTGTGCCTTAAAAAACAACACTGACTATACTGTATACTATAAGTTATATTACACACAAACAGCACATACACAGTAGATTGAAACAGATGGTGAGTTTGAGAAGGGAAACCGAGTTATTATGGACGTCTCATTCACTCTGAAGCGCATGCATAGTACTCTCGCCCTCATACTTCTGACTGAATAATTTTTGTCTTAGGGGATGTTTGGTCACTCTAATTTGTCTTAATGATTGAATATAACTTTTAAATAAATACTTCAATAACATATTAAAAAATCAGACATGTAAAAATAAGTAAAGTTCATTTATTTTTTGGGTAGCTTAAAAGCGTCTGATAAAAGCTCTGGTCCATCAAAAGTGTCTGACACTTATGATATTACTTTAAAATAATATTCTACATGACATATATAAAAATCAGCCATGTGAATTTAAGTAAAATAATTCTTATTTTTAGTTACCTTTCTCACCTGGTACCTGCCCAGGTGTCACTCGGCAAGTTCCACAAAGCGCGTAGGTATTCAAGGCACACAAGACGCTACTGAAAACTTCAGGTTTCATCCGTGTGAAAATAAGTTATGTCTGATTGCTCTGGGATCTTGGACTATAGGACCAGCATCCAAATTCTTAAGTTATGCGGATTCACTTTCATTCGAATAGAGTGACGTAGCGATCTGGATTAGATGTATTTAACTGCCACACAACACAGATACTTATATTCGGATACATCTCAAGAATACAGCCCCAGTGGTTTTATCTATTGCTCCGGACTATCAAAGTTTTCATCAGAAAAATTAAAAACTTTATTTCATAACTGGAATTTTGAGATCTTGAATTACTTTCGATAGTGCTAGAAGTTCTTGTTTCATATAGCATCGTCGTGATTCATGCTGGTAATTTTAACCCCTGAAAATGTGTGTAGGATAATAATTGACAGTTTGAATCGTAAATCATACAAAAAAAATCTTCTAAGCGTTTTCATAATTTCATGCAATTTCCACCCGTCTAGGATGCTGTCGTTGTAAACGCGAAAGGAATTACGGGAAAAGTTGTGGGTATTACAGGTACGGGCCTGTAGGGTTTGTGAGGAGGCTTTCATTAGTTTCGGGTGCAACTTTGCTACCCGTATATACGACCTGTAAAACGTAAATCTCCTCGAGTGTGTTACAACACCGCTCGAGACTACAGCAAAAAACCCTGAAATTGTTTTTCGAGTTCCAACAAAGTTTGCATTTCCTGAATGAAATCAGTGCCTTTGAGAACAGTGTAGTGAAAATGTTGAAGAGGTATGGATTAAAGAAATTTCTCCGAGAAAAATTTTGGTTGGGTGGATGACATATTCATCTTTCAACTTTGAATAGAGACATTTACATATTGCATCGATGAATATGCCAAATAATTTATTACCTTTCCTTGATAACATTTGTTCAAGATCATCAATTGAAGAATTTTCTGTGAAATTCTTTTTGGAAATCATGAACAAAACCCTTTTTCTGTGAAAATAGATCGAGTTGTTGGACTTCCGAATACATTGAGTGAATAGATCAATATTGCACTGACAATATATCTCCTTGCTTAACAACCAATCAGTCTATTTCAAATTTTGAAATTCAGCCAATAGAATCCGAATTACAGTGAAAATATAGCTTGTCGCTGTATTTTCACGGTGATAAACCTGCTTAGTTTTTGTTTTACTAGCTGTCAAGTGAAAATAATGATTTAAATTATAAACGTCAAATCTATGTGTTTTGATCAATTATATTTCTTAATCAATATGAGCGATCGTTGGGGACAAATGGCGATTGGTATCATAGATGAAGCAGTGGAAAAGAGTATTCCCTTGAATACGGCCAGAAATAAAGAATCAATTACCAGGCAATTCAACAATTTTTGCACAAACAGGGGTTATATTGTCGTCCTAAATATAATTCGTGGTATGATTAATAACCTATTATTTTTTGGAATATCAATTCATTGGCAGTCCCAATGCAAGAAAATACAACTCGTCCTGCGGACTCGTTGTATTTTCAGCTTTGGGATTGCAATTCATTAATATTCCAAAAAATTATCGGTAATAATCATACCACTTATTATATTACCCATGATAATACTCGAAGGTGTAATAATGATTAATTGAAACCATATGAAAATGCATGTCTTTAAATATTTCAATGTGAGTTGTTGAGACATACTTTTTCAATCGAAGACTCTTCAACGAATATTCATAACTCCATTACTATATACATTCAACTACGTTGCTAGTATTCGCATCTGCCTAAATACATTACTACTGCTGTAAATTTCACACTAAACAATATAAGTGATTCTCAATGTTTATTTCTGTTAAGAATAGACCATTTTCGTTCAATTCATCACAAATTCATCATATTTCAATGCAAAAAAATTGGTGTACAGGTAAAATAACAAAAAATCACAATATTGTTCAATTAGTAACAATACGAAATGAAATCATGTGGGTTGTGACAGGAGCTCAGCGGAAAGGTGTAACAAAACCAAAACGTACTTTCATGAATGTTGAAAAACGTGAAAATTCATATTTTCATTAACTGCTTTCGATCATTACTGAACGATAGCTTTTTCAAGGAGTAGTTTTTTTTGAAAATCACGCAGAAATATGTACTGTAATAGTATTTGGCTGAGATTCTTCGATATTATAAATTCAAAAATTGAATTCACGTAAATCATTCAAAGGTAGTAAAAACTCAAAGCTTGGTTCAGAACTCGTCTAACCCATCAACGATATGATGAATATATACTTGGGTCCTTGAAAAAAATTGTTCAGTACTTCACCTTCAAAACCTGATAACAACAATATTTTTTATCGATATCAGGAAAACATTGCATATGCAACACCTTTTATGGTATTTCATTTTGGAAAGCCACGCAACTTTAGGGAATTTCTCTATGTTAGTCCCGCAAAAATCGCACACGGTCAAAATAAAATTATTTGTTAAATGAATAGCTATTCATCCATTCAACTCAAACATAAAAATAGTGATCAAATAACAAAAAATCCGACAGAGCCAAATTTTGGTGAAGGAGCTGAGTTTACCATAAAAAATAAAAATTGACCAATCAATCACATGTGTCCTAAGGCAGTTATACGGGGTCAAATGTCAAAATTACAGGTTTTGAGTATTTCTCGAAAACGGTGACCAAAGTTGTAGATCTCAAAATTTTCCGCTTCCGAGATATCGCAATCGTAAGTGTCACATTCTACATAATATTCATACACATATGCCACATATATACATATCCAGGTACTTGAGCAAGCACAAATGTCTATTTGTGTCTCTTTCATGTATAAACTATATACCATCAAGAAAAGGAATGACTCAAAGTCGTCTCCACATTTATTGATGATCATTAATAAATGTGGAGACGACTTTCAGTCATTCGTTTTCTTGAAATCAACCAATCCACTTCGAACATGGATTTTTCTTCGTCTTTATATTATATTGAGAAAATATACATCTAAAAGACAGTGAGTTTCTTCGAGAATCCCCTGTACCCGCATGGCCTTGAATAACATCAGGTTGTTATATTGGCCGTGTGGTGTCGTGGAATAGGCCTACCGGGAAAACCACTTAAAAAATACGCGCCGAGTACACCAACTTAAAGGTAGTGTGAAAACGTGAATATTATGTAAAACGTGACTTTCACAATTGAGATATCACGAGAACGGTTATATTTAGAGAAAAAATTACAACCATTTTTGTATATAATTTTAATGTCTACTACTCTCGTCTGAAGTATTTCTTTGATAAAACTTACCGTTGTCGAGAAAAAAACAGAAACCTGAGATTTTGTCCTTTGACCCCAAATTACTTTCTTAGTTCATGAGGACTTTTAAATTTTCATTCTCTAGCAAACCCAAGGTTTTTATGAACATTTAGCTCTGTCAGATTTTTTTTTTTATTTCAATTGTCTAACTTGGCCACATAATATGAATTGTTGAATATATTCTCATTTCATTGCAATTGTTGTAAGTACGGTGTGAGATGTGTTCAATTTCTGAATTTTTTCAATGATATATATATATATATATACATCTTCACTCTGTCAAGATGAGTGCTGGGGATTAAGGAGACTAAGGCGTCGCCACCACGTCAAGAAATCTTGAGAATGGCTCCAAAGTGGGAGTAGAAACATCGGAAGTTCCAGAGAGAATATGTTAATATATATATAATATATATATATATATATATATATATATATATATATATATATATATATATATATATATATATACGAACATCGTTTACCTGTCTCCAAGAACACACTAGATTAATGAATCATATAATTTGTTGTCTACATGCCCTAGTTTGTCTGTTTTCGAATTCAAAATTCCCTTTCAGTTCCTGAACAATAGAGAAAATAATTTAGAACTGTTTGATAAACGTAACATGAAAAAGTAAACTGAAGACCCACTTTATTCCTGGATCGATTCATTTCCCTTTGACTTTCCATACCCATTGATGAACATGGCTCACCACGTTTCTAGTAGGAATGGATATCATGAGAGTCGAAAAAGGGTGTGAGAACCTGTGAAAAGGCTTTAATACTCAGTATTCATTTCATTAATACCGATCCTGGATTCGTTATCGGTATTGCTTTTTTGATCTTTTTTTCGCATGCTTCCTCTCATATATTTTCTCGTGATGATCGGAAATGTATTAGAGTAGTAGGGCCATTTGTAAAATCGACCGGTATCTTAGCTGACTGACGTTATGGCAAGAACACGCGATGCCACGTTCCCAACCGAATCACTGGTGTATCGACCAAACTTCGAAAGGAACTAGAGAATACCACATTCGAACACGTACTCGAAAGGTGTCGTTTACGAGGGTTGCACCACATTGAGGCTAATTTCAGATATGTCAGTAGTCTAAAAAAAATTATCTATGAAGAAGGAAGGTATATAAGTACTGTTTGAATGTCAATTTGTAGTGGATGGATTCTCTATTCGTAGTTTTTCTATATATGTCAAATCTCCGATATTTGACATTTACAAATAACGAACCTAGAAGAGAATATTTCTGAAAGAGATTTGTAGTTTGAGACATACGAGAAATTTCTGAGTGATAGAACGTGTTCCATTCAAATGGAACTATTTTTCAACTCTTTCCATTAGCGCAGTTACTTATCGGGGTAGATTAAAAGTATGCCCTTGTACCCTTTTATATATCCCAATATTATTTCTAATTTTTTCAGATTGTTGTGACTTGAGAACTCAAAAAACTACTAAGAAAGAATAGTTTCGAGAACCTTTTTCGACTTCTCTCTTTTTCCAATCAATATTCAAGAGAAACAATACACCTTCAACATTATCAAATTGGTCCAAAACTAAATAATGTAATAAGGACGCGTAAATACAATTGTATATTGGTTTTCAAGAGGAAAAAGATGTTTTGTACGACGAGCGTATCATTGACGGACTATCGATTCTTTTTTTTCTCTCCTGAAGATGCAAAAGGAAAAATTAAAAAAAAAAATAGGAAATAATTTTTCCGAGAGCGGTACAAAAACATGCATTTTTCAGACATCTTACACATTATTCAATTCGGTATATCTTTGTTCATCATAAAAATCAGGCTAGGATTGGTGGTTGAACCAGAAATCGGGAATTATCCTCCCACTGCTATCTTATATTTGTTTTTATCCAAAACAAAATCCGTTTAATATTTTTTCTAATTACTGTCTTTTTGCCATGTCATGGAATTAATATATATATATACACCCGAATTTTTCTATATATATATATATATATATATATATATAGGAGAGGAAGTCTTTGCTGACAAGTTGAGAACAAAACTTGGGAATTATATTTGGGACAGCAGCAAAAGCAAAAGTGTACACTTATAACAATATATTTCCAATATTTCGACAATCGGTTGTTGTCATCATCAGGGAGCTACAAAATAATGTTAATGAATGAAAGTAGGACACAGAATTTTTCCTTACTTACATTGTTAGTGAGGATGGTCGCATGAGCTGGTTAGAAAAGTCAGATGACACAGAGTCAAATTTTTTAAAAACATTTGTTTATGTGTTGTACTGATACGTATCAATGTTTTTGAAAAATTTCCTTTCATTCATTAACATTATTTTGTAGCTCCCTGATGATGACAACAACCGATTGTCGAAATATTGGAAATATATTGTTATAAGAGTACACTTTCGCTTGTGCTGCTATATATATATATATATATATATATATATATATATATATATATATATATATATATATATATATATATATATATATATATATATATATATATATATATATATATATGTGTGTGTTACAGTGAAGGTATTCACAGATGCTTGAGTATGCGAAATTGGTATTCTGGGAGTTTATCCGTTGGTTTGTCGGTATTGACTTTCGACGTTTCGCTAACATCTCAGTTGGCATTCTCAAGAATGTTACTGCTCCTACTTGGTGCTAGCAACTGTTGTTTGAAAAACTTCTGCCAGTTTTTGAATGATTTCTCGGTCGTAAATTGTAGCCGATATGATCCGCTCCCTCAGCCGTCGGATTGATTATGGTTGTCGGACTTTTGGCTAATGACTGCTCAGGTAATAACGGACTGTCTGGTTTGTGGTGACCTGCATCCACCGAAGGACCATTTCCTGAACTGTTTTTCTTTTTGTTGATGAGGGCCCTCCAGACATTTGGAATATTTTGAGAGTCGTCTCTTTTGTTTATATCTCCATGTTTTTCTATCTCGATGGCTTCCCTAATTTGGCGTGTTCTGAAATGGTTCACCTGCGCTATTTGCTTTGCTGCCTCGAAATTTATTTTGTGACCCGTCTGGTGGTGGTGTTGAAAGAGGGCGGAAGATGTTTGTTTTGTCCTTATGCTATTTTTGTGTTCTTGCTCTCTAGCATATATATAAAATATGTATACATGTAGAAATAGGATAGGTCTTGCCCGATCGGGTATTATGTAAAAATAGATGGTTTCATGGAACTTTCGTTTATGCAAGATGGTCTTTACGGAGTTTTTATCCGTTTGATTTTTTCCGAATTATGTAGTAGTATATATATATATATATATATATATATATATATATATATATATATATATATATATATATATATATATATATTCTTCCATTCGAAGTGATTTTATCCGTTCATGTTCAGATTATTCTGGATTGTTCGACGTTTCGACTTAAATTTTTAGGTCATTTCCGAACTGTCAGACAAATATATGTCCAACGTCGTAAGGAAATCTACAGTAGGAAAAAAATAGTGAGAGAAATATTAAATACCAGTATCTCTGAAACAGAACAGACGATTGAAGTAAGTGCTGTCTTGGTTGTTATTTCGTAGGGAAAGTGCTTGAGCGGGACTGATGGGCATATCGATGTCTCACAGTTCTTGAAAATGACTTTGAAATAGAAGTCGAAACGTCGAACAACATCAACGTGTAAAATCTCGGGGAGACAACCTTGCATGAAGTGAAAAAACATGGGATTACCATATATTACTGACATATCTTCCAGACTTGCACAAGTCTTTAGAATTTTTCCACAAATAAAAATTGCAAATAAAACAGTTCTTACAATAAATTCAATTTTCAGTAAACTAAAAGATAACTCCCTTGCTGTCACAATCACAAGTGCTCTACCTACCACATTCCATGTTCGAATTGTAACAAAATATATATCGGTCAAACTTAAAGAAATTTAAAAGATAGAATAACATCACATAAAAGTGACTCCAGACTTCTTCCAGAACTTTGTGCTCTGGGGGAACACGTAAAAAACACAGGACATAACATGAATTACAATAACATTAAAATTCTTACTGAGGAATGCAACTTGACCAAGAGGCTGTTCATGGAGATGACCTTCATCACCAAAACGGATCATTGCCTCGATAAGAGAACAGATCTCAATCATTTGAGTGAAATTTGCTCTTTTTTACTCCAAATTGATAAAAATAATATTTCAAATAACTTTAATACTTCCATAATTAATAACTCTCTCTTTTGAACGTAGTAAGTTGGCTGATGTCTCTAGAAGCAGCGACCACAACCGAAAATCTCATTTGTCATTAGTCACGAATCAAACCTTTCAATTGTCATGTCAATTGTCTGTTTCCTAACCTAAGAATTTTCAAACCACGTTTTAACTGTTTTAACAACTCTTACGAGAAAATTTTGTTGATATTTCATCTCACATATTTTAAATATTTGACATTATCATGTACAGGATGTTAATCTGACAATGCACTCAGAAATCATTCATTCATTTTCTACCTATAGCAACCATTCTCAATAACACAGTAAGTAGTACCGTTTTTTATCGCTTCATATTTTATAAGCAATTTCGTTAACCATTTGTAGCTTCCCTGAAGATGACAGTATTCACTGTCGAGATATCGGGAATATAGTGTTGAAAGAGTACACGTTTTGCTTGCTGCTTTACCCAAGAACTTCCTTTTTGTTTCCTAACAAGTAAGCAAAGACTTCCTATATACTATATATATATATATATATATATATATATATATATATATAATATAATATAATATAATTTGAATTTTTCTTTTATATCCAAAGATAAATGATAAGGCTATATGCATCAATTACAAGTTGCATTATTATAGACTATTGACAGAAGGTTCATTCTAGTACCATGCAAAATAAACGGCCTATTTTTGTACAGTTACTGTGATAAGATCCATATCCAAGTATGATTCCAAGAAAAACTTAAACTCATTAATGCACCGAAAACCTTTCGTTTTCTATATCATGATACATTGAATAATGAATATACTACAAAGGAACGGAAAACACATCAGTACAAAAAAACATTGGCGCGATATAGCTGGGGCTAAATTAGCCCCTCACTTCCCCATATAAAACTGCCAAAGTTCAACAAAATCGGCTAAAGGATCATTGAGATATTTGGGATATAACTATTTGTTTCACAAATATTGACTGCTTGTATCTTGAAATGTAAACATTACCGGACCTCTGATTATATGAACTTTTCATCTTAGAAAATTACTCAAAGTGTCACCCCTTTTAGTTTGGCCACGTACTTAAATAACACCCTGTATATATTTCACGCTTCGTTTTTTTTTCGCCTATTGTCAACTCGTGCTCACTAACCAGCTGCAAATTCCCAACTTTCCCGCGTATTCTCCAAAACACCCAACAATGTAGTCAATAAATGCGATATATCAACCAGTCTTACGAGCAGAGCCACAGCCGCTGCGATGCGAATTACTAGCACTAATAAAACACCGCCTGCTCTGATTATAGAATGCAATAAAGATGGAACAGCTGGTCGATCGTTCGACCGACATGGGAAACTAGACCGTTTTCCCGGAATCATCTAACAATACACTAGGAATGATGATTAAGTAATGAATGATACTCGGAGACTTCGTTCATTGGCGGGGTATTATCTACCTGTGGCCATTGGTGAATGATGATTGGGTTAGAATAATTTATCACCAAAGATGGCGATTCGGTTTTTCATATGGCAAAATCGATGCAAATGTACACGTTCTCACGTTCCCCTCACTCGATTGAAGAGTAGATCATCTCTTCAATAGAGCAAAAAAATTATAATTTCTTTTCATGATCATGCCTTTTAGCGAGAGTGTAGGGTGGTTTAATCAGTACTACTGTAAAGGTATGGTAAGTACATCAGGCACATGAAAGAGACCGGTCCCTGAAATGCAACATCAAGGTAGAGGTTCTATTGAACTCTACCTTCGTGCGGAACTTAGGACTTCCCAAAGGAGACAAAACAGGAATATTCCACTATTTTTTTTTCTCTCCAAGGTCGAGATCCACATTATGTCAAGTGTGACACGTGTTACAAAAAAAACTGAAAACGAACCTAATATTTCAATGGAACAATGTGAATTTTTGCTATAAAAATTATTGAATACAGGTAACGGGTTCAATAAAATCTTATTCAACTCGATCATTTTCAGAAGAATGATGTAATTTCTGAACGAGTTTACCTCTTGAACAAAAATGATCCGTTTTTCTACTTCGTATTCCTGTTCAGTAGGTCAGAATTAGTGAGTTGGTATAATTTATTTTGGAGTTCAAACGAACAGTGGTCCTTTTCCCGCACAAGACCTTACCGTGAGGGCAGAAATTTCTCATTTTCAGAATTCCACATTTAACCTCTTCTTGTACTTATCTTGATAATTATTGAATATCACTCTCGAAAAGTAAGAAATATGGACTCTGGAGTTATATGAGATACCTCGATTTATCATATTGTAGTTCTTGGTAGTCTGGGGTTCAACACGTCCGCTTGTCATGGTGGGTTACTTTCCCCGCCACGGAACCACCGTGCTGAAATCCACACGTTGTAAGGATAGGCACCGTTAATCCATTGTTCGCACAAACTATGACTTTAGGTATACGATAACCCGAAAACCGCGTTCCGAACCCAGTTGATTAAAGTTGAAGTCATCTTGTCAAATTCAATGGTTTAATTTACCTCTATATATTTTTGATTCATGAATAGTGTTTGAGAACATACACCTGAGTCAGATATACCAGTTTCTGATTCAGTGGACCAGTATAGAAATGGGTCCACTGAAAATAAATACATAATTTATATATCTTTTCGTGCAACATCAATTGTATTCGATCCCAAACACCATAATCGTAATGAAACTAAATGATACGAATCCCTGTAATTTATTCAACTCTACATCTTGACAAAACTGACATATTGGTGAGACCTACTTTAATATTTGCTCTTTCTTCTCGACTTCGATCGAGATCTTCTACGGCTTGTAGATCCACGGTAAGATCTGACACGTGATAAGGTCCTCCTTCTTCCCCTTCGGCCTCTACTTCTTCGTCGTCTTCTCCCCCTCTTTGATGATCTTCTTGCTTGCTTTGCGAGTTGACAATATGGTTGCTTCTCCTCTTTTGCCATCTTTCTCCACAAATCACCCCCTTTGACTGCTAACTGAGTGATGGTCAAGCCACGAGCATTTCGTCTCATATCACGTAGAAAATTCAAAAAAGGATTTCTCGTTATTCTACCTGAGCGGAATTTAGTCGTGCTTTTGCTGTTGCTGGTGTTACCAGGTTTCTGAATCTCGGGGTTTTCATCCTCTCTAGTACGGGTCATTTTATTAATGATATAATGGAATTTTGGCCGTTCAACCCGAAATACTTTCAATTTTGATCGATGAAAATAGACAGTCACATCATCAGTCCGTCATATTCATAAACACTGTGTTGCTAGGAAATGTCATTTAGCCTCCTTCTGAATTCGACAAGAAAAATGCAAATGATGGGACAATCACATTTATTTCAAACCAGCAAATACAAAACAGTTTCATTCAATTCACGACCTTTTTATGACCTGACTTGGACCTGAATGATTTCGATCTCATTTTTCCAGGGCGCCTTCTTCTTCTGCTCTTCCTTCGTTTTCTTCCCCTTCTTGCAATTTGTTTTGCTAATTGACTGTATGGCGTTTTCTGTTTGTTATCCATTTTTCTCCAAATTTCAGCTCCCTTTGAAGCAATTTCCGTTAAAGTCATTCCCTGGGAATTTTTTCTCATCTGACGCAAGAGATTGAAAAAGGGATTTTTAGAGGCTTTTCCTGTTTTGAAACGTTTTCTCCTTTTGACCTCGTGCAGAAGCTTCTCTGTTTTATTGAGAACAGGTTTCTTTCTTGCCATTTTCCTTTTCGCGATGGTCCCATCAACTTTAAATTTTGGATAGAATCACGAAATATATCAGTTTTGACTGACACTTCAACTTCTGTCAGTTCATGGCATACTTTCAATAACATGATATACAAAGTGATAGTGGATGGAATCGCGAATTGATATCAACAAATACCTATACTGTTTTAGGTTTCCATTTTTTCATGGACATGGAGTGATATTGACTTGAAGAATTTTTCAGTATTTTATTATACAAATGGTTTCAGGAGGCGGTAAAGTTTCAGAATGCTGGATTGGCTCGGATTTCGATAAAATTGTTAGGGGAGCTTCAGAATATCTAAAAATGAATAAAAAGTACAAAAATTCGGCGCGGAAACCACAGCAAGTTCCTTTTCAAAAGGAACGAAAAAATCACTTTTGATTTGTCACTTTACTTACCATTTCCTGTAAGAAAACATATCTAACTATATTTTTCTGCAAGATATATCACCTGGATGTTCATTTATAACGTTCATTCTTTGCAGATATCCAATTAAAATTTCATTAGAAATGACAACTAGCTACTAGCTGTATTAATTTCGGCTTCGATTGAATTGGAGCGACGTTGTCAGATTGTGAATTATATTCAACAATTTCATATTTGAATGATTCGTACAGTTTATTTTTTGATTTTTCGTGGTGTTGGTTTTAAATTCCAATCAATGGAATCTACTTCTTTATGTTTAGTATAGATTTCATGATTTTTTTATTAATATTTTAAACGTTTTTCCGAGAAAGTTTTCGTAGCCGTGTACTTATTCATTAATCAAAAAAGGATTAGACGACTGATTTTCAATCTAGAATATCGGGAATTTATTCATTGAAAATATTATTATACGTCCATAAAAACATTGAAACATCCAGAAAAACTCGGATGTTCACAGTAATTCGACAAAAAATCACAATAACATACACTTGAAAAGTTTTCGAAATCTGTCTTACAAGCGGTAGCCAGAATAGGCTGGAAGTTTCTATTACAACTTGCTGCCGAGGAATTTGAGAGACTCTCCTATCAACAAATTTCAAAAAAGTGTAGAAACGTTAATGACCAATAATCCTATTTAGGCAATTGATGAATTTCTGGATAAGGTGTTAAGGTTAGGTTGTTTCAGATGGGAGTATCTCGTTCTACCCACGGTCTCCGAACATATCCGAATGATTCAACTTTTGCAAAATTCATCCTTCTTGTCGATGAGTCCACGATGAATGTGTTAGGTTGGGTCAGGTTAGTTAGGTTTGGTTGGGATAGATTTAATTAAAGTATTATGTTTTACGCGAGTTTAGTAGTTTTGGCTACATTAGATATAAGTACTTGATTTTTCAATTTGGCAACGTTGTTTGAGATTCGAAACAGTCTAGAGCTGTCAAAATGACGTTACAAACTATAAACTATATTGCTTTGTCTGTTTCTCAACGCCTTAAAATAAAATAAAAATCTTCACTTGGAGGATATATGGGCACATTTTCAATAAATTCAAAGAATGGTGTGTGTGAATAATGTTCTATCGGAAAATCGGGTATGTACACTGACAAAATAACAGTTCAGAGTAGAATTTTGGAATCTGGATTGAGTGCTTATTAACATTTTCTTTTCGAAAAAATGACTTTTTCATGGTTTCCGCGCCAAATTTTCTATTTCTTTATTCATCTTGAGCCTTTTAAAACGTTCTCCAAAATTTTTGTGGAAATTGGACGCAATCCAGGATTCTGAAACTTTTCCCAGGAGGCATATGACATGAACAGAAAATGTTTAGAAGTACAGAATGATATTATCATGGAATACGTTTTGTTAGATGAGTCATTTTTCCTTATTGTTTTACGAGCTGATATCGGACGGAAGTCTTCGAGAGATTCGAGCAAGCTGTATCCTAGGCCAGTGGTTCCCAAAGTTGTCTCTGGACTATGACCCATCTGAAACAAGTAACCAAGCTCGAGACCCACCTCTAGAAAATGCAACCGTTACGAATATGAATAAAGAGATTTTTCAAATAAGAAACAAAGTTTAAATAGAATTTTCAATTCTTAATCGAATAACTACCTCAAAAAGTAATTTCTATGGGAAGGATGAAATTGTTTCCTATGGCTTGCCATTACTGTTTTTACATCAACTTCAACTCGAGTTACTTTTGATCTCATTGCTCATCTCATCTCATCGATTGGAAACTCCAGGCAATCTTCTCAAGTCTCTACGTCATTCCTCGCCGTCCTGTCAACCATGAAACGTGCCAGAGTTACCCTTCAATGCGACTCAGAATTTTTTCATTCTATATTCCATTGGCGAGAGAAATAGCGCAGTGGACTAGGATTTGGTTTGATTTAAAACAGAATGGAGTCATAATTGCTTGGTGCTAATGTTTCAACCGTATGTCACTAGACGATAATTGAACCTTGAAAAGAATTCTACGAAAAACGCACACACACACACACAATAAACCAAAGCATAGAAGGCGATTTCAACATATTATTCGGGACAGAGTTTCAATTGAGTTCTTATCTTTTTATCAAGTGATCAAAAGATGGAAACTTTTCAACGACTTTTTGATGATTCATTAAAATCATCTCTTCTCCTTAAATGCTCATAATATGTCAAATCCTTTCTAAGAAATCATGACAAGTCTATAAATCTCCCAAAAATTGCACTGAATTTACTTGAGCCTGTCAGTCAATCATTCTATGAAATCATTAAATTCTTTTTTTTTCCAAATAACCGCTGTCCAAACTTCTGATAATTAATCGAATACTTTCGAAATAAATACAACCATAAATTTCTTACATATAAACCAATGTCATGTGCATAGACGGTAGCGTTATAAGTGGAGGTTTCAGAAAACCTGAAACATCCTGCCATTGTCCAAATCTGCAAGGATTTAATGTATTTCAAGTAAGTGAAACACTTTTCCAAGTCTGGAAAACAAATGAATCCATATTTTGTTGTTTTTCATAAATAATTTGTGGCGGAAGGGAATATATATTTTGCTCCTTCTTCGAAAAAATAACAAAATGTTATCAACTTCATGATACAAATTCTCTTTTATATATTCATCTAATTATTGCTGACTAGTTGCAAAAAAAATAATGCAAAAATCATTTTGCCTCGGTAATTGGATGACAAATTAGTTATACAACTTTTTCATTTCAAGTTTCCAGGATTTTCACAACACTATTAAGACTTCTCTGATCAATTGCTAAATATTTGCGGGAAGAGAATTCATTTTTGTTTGAAGAATCCATAAGTAGTCTCCTGCAAACTAGTCGTCGAGTTAGCGATATGGTTTTTTGTTTGTTGTTTTATTTTTAGAATATTGTTGAAACGATCACTCGACTTCGAGATAGTGAGACAGCGCTAGATCAGTTTCTGCCACAATGCGCCGTTGACAAGTTCCTTTTTTTTGTGAAATTCGGAAGTGAAGCCGGTTATGAAAAGTCACCTTTTATCGAGTTGTTTGATGAAAGATCTGAAATATATTTGATGAGGTAGCTCAGAGATCACCAAAATGGCATGTTATGGTCTGAGAAACATTAATATTCATACATCATTCCAAATGACTATTCCTTCGTATACTCGATTCATATTATACTAACAAAGATTTCAAGCAAACCACGTATCAAACCATCAAAAAATGACAACAAAAATACTAAATTCTTCTAGTGATGAGGAACATTACACAATACTGGTTATCTCTCGAAATTAATAATAAACTATCACATACCTCTAGGCATAATTGTATTCTGATTCGAATCATTGATGTGAGACTTCCAAATTTAGAATTTATGAATATCGATTCGTCAGTAGTAAAAAAACGGTTCACGTTTTGTAAACCTCTCTTACGACAAGGGTAAAAACATTTCGAAAATATATAATGATTGTGATTATTTTCGGTAACTATTTTGAAAAAGGCAAAATATGAAAGAACGAATAGCCATAACATATAATATGTTGTTATCTCCGAATATGTAATTTCATGTATAATGCGAAAACAGACTTATATTCGAGATTTGAAAACATCGCATTAACTTTAACTGAAGTTGACGAAACTCGGACCATTTTATGCTATTTTGGTGTTCACCAACAATGGTTAGTTCAACAGAAATATCCATTATAGGAGGAATAATACAAATGTACATTCACAGAGGGAAACCAATTTCCCAAGAAGGTTCGAAATGAATGTTTGGTTGGGAATTGTGGAAACAAACATCCTTGACCCTTTTTTTTTAAGATGGTCATTTAAATAGTGAAATATATCTTCATTTTCTATTCATTGGAATTCAATGGCTGCTCAGACGAACTGCCGTCATTAAATACAATATTCTCAACAGGACGGCGCTCCTCCCATAATGCAGCAACAGATAGTGAGTTCCTTGTCGGTAGATGGCTCTCATCACACATGTTTCTGTATGTTGTGTAAATTGACACCAGAATCAAAATTATCTTTCTGTGTCATAATTTATTGTCATTCCTGTCACCCCAAGATTCAAATGTCATTCATATTCAACCACTCATCATAATTTTGCATCAAATGTATTCACCTGTTGAATATTCAAAATTTTATAAGTTCTCTTATTGCTCTGTTATCATATTTTCATCGTTGGTGGCCTCTTCACACGTTTCAACAACAATTTGGATACGGCTATCCTCAAATACAGTAAGCCCTCTCGATACTTAGCTGTATGAGTATGGTTGGCATTTCATAATTGAATGTAAATCGAAATATATGATCATGAAATCCATCGAGGCACTTTTTACCAGAACATAAATGTATTAAGAAAATTTTCATTGTCACTTTCACCATAAGCAGTATTTTGAAAACTAGTTCTACATTTATCTGTCCTCTTTCCATTGTTATTACAAAATATATTCATTATATGTAATATAATATAGGAAAGGAATATCAGTTTTTTGAGAATTTACCTCTGAATTAAAAAAAGTTCCCTTCGTTTCGACATTCTTTGTTTTGGAAAAAATATACCGCCACGTTTTCGAGAACGTCAGAGGTAGCGAAAATTACAGAAATTCTTATCGAGCATAAACAAGTCGAAAATGGGGAATATATGACAACTATATGCCCCCTTATTCGAAGGAAGAAGTCTTATGACATTCTGTTTAAACCAAAATGAACAGCGAATAGTCGTTTATCCTTGCAACTCTAACCCTTTTTGAACTCCATACAGTCGAAATTAATTTATTAGTGATTCGATCCCCTAATATTTGACACGAGATCAATTTCCGACGGGTGATTGCCCATAATTATTCATTTGCAGCGTCTTCAAATCCACTTCATTAGTGGTGGAGATCATTTTCGTTATGGGACTGACACTCCTAAACTGATTAACAAGGCATTTGGAACACCAATAGAGTAAATGCCTCTCCATAAGCCTTGCTTACGTGAACGATATACGGTAAATACGACACGCCGACATTGTCTAGGTCATATATCCTTTTAAGCCGTCCTTTTGCTATTTCACCGACTGGATAAGGTAATATATTGCAGTGGCTGAAGGAAGAGGCTTGCAAACTTTGAAATATAGTTGAATTATTAGGCGTAATTGAAATTTCTACAGAAGTTCAGGAAAATATTTTTCATACATGTTGTTAACAAAGTAATTACTACAATAGCGGTTTTATTTGGAGAAGAACCTTTTTTAAAAGGAACAGTTTTGATAATAATCGTTAAAATAAATGATTTTATTAATGGGTTGAAAAAAATGTTTTTTCCGAATTGATACAATTTGGACTGTAGCATCTGATTATATAATAATAATGAGTTCATTTGGCTATAAATTTACTGAATACAATTATCTTATTACATGGAATGTAAATTTTGATTATGAACATTAAAAATACAATGGAATATATTATTTTCACAAGTACACTCAGTATGAAATTCAATAAAATTAATCAATAAATGTAAAAATCATTATTTCTGTCTATCATATTTATTCTGGAGACGAAAAATACAAATTTTTCAGAAGTCAATGTTCGTTTTGACAAAATTTGTACATATTTTTCGAAAATTAGTTAAACTTCCACAATTTTTCATTTCTATCGGCAATTCATTGAAAGTTTTCAAGCCTTTATAAAATAGTTGATTTCGTCCAAAATTTGTATTATACCTTTTCAATTTAATATCATTGGAATTCCTTGTATTATAATTTGTGTTGTAGCTAGTAAGTTCCAAGTTGTAAGACAGTCATCCATGTGAGGACCCAAGAACTCAACTTGAGAGATAGTATTGATGTTTGTATCTGATTGAATAGAAATAATTATGTTTGTACAGTGTTTCTGACGATTATTGAATCGAAGTCGTTCGTTTTTTCGAAGTTCGAATTTTAGTGATTTGCTCTGAACCACTCACTGACGTTCTAAATGGCTGTAACCTTATCAAATAGTAACCAAAATTGACCATTTTGTCAGTTACGTATCGAATTCTTTGTGAATCTGGAGATAGAATTTGAGAGAAAAAAGAAATATTTCATTCTCACCCTTGGCGACGTTTCGGAAATCACTGTTTTCTTTTCCAAGCCTCTCTCAAAAATTCTTTCAAAAATCTAGTTCTGTGTGTTGTGTCAAAATGTGACACTGGCACGAGTAACTCATCAATAAATCTACCAAGTGTTGATTTGGACACAACCAACTTCGAAATGAATATTTCCAGTTCAACTTCCACCTCGAAGAGGCGATCAACATTGATCTGTATTCAATGAGCAAGTAGCAATTTCCTCATTTCCTTTCAATAACATCAAGTAGCCTCTTTGAGTTTTTTTTGTTCCATTTTGTTCTGTCATGGGTGAATTCTATTCCACCATGTGTGTACCATTATTTCTTGATAATATGTGTTCCAGCTTATACCCTGAAAACAGATATCATGAGAATTTGAAGCTTTTTCATTTTCGAAAACGGATTTCAAGAAGTACCTTATCGGACGATTATTCCCTCAGTTATTTTCATTATAGTTGTTGTTGAAACACCTATTAAACATGAACTATAACAAGCTGTAACTAAAAAACACTTCTTTGTGGGAATTTTACCACTCAGATCACTAAACCCCATCACTTGATTAATTACTCAGTAGTTTCTTCAGGCTGTACTACCGTAACACGCCTGAGGACGCTATCGTATAGTGAAACACGCGTAACGGTTTTATGAAATGTCTGGCGAAAATCACAAAATTAAGTTTTCTTAATTGCGATATTATGTATTTTCATGATGTATCGGCCACTTCCATCAGTCAGATGAGCTGATTGTTATTTGAAAATGTTGTGAACAGCTAGATGTATTGTGATGGGCATTTCGAATTGAATATATATTCACAAAAATAAATTACAGTTTCCTGTATGATTTTCACTTACAACGGATATACAAAACCGCGACACGTGTTTCGCTATTACAATAGCCTCTTCAAGCAAGATAAATTCACTATAATTATATAAGAGAAATACTTGGATAGAAAAATGATAATAAACAATGATAATTTTTCAAAATAATCTTATATAACTAATGACGTCGATGAAAACTGACATTCGATTATTTCAAGACATGAAATGATGCTTCAATGAATTCTCAGGAAATGAAATATTAAGCAATGAATTCAAAGATATAATAATAATCCTGGAACGCTAGATCGAAATGTCATGAGACCAACGCAACGATCTAGTGAACACCATAACACAACGAGGTGAAGGCCTTTACACTAAAATCGTTGCTTATTCCCCAATATATGCATATATATTTTCTTGAGCTCATGGAAAATTTCCATGATTTTCCTTTGAACAATTATCTGGAATAATGATAAAGTCAATATATTATTATGTATGCAAAGTGAAATGTTTGACTTAAATCATAAAAACCACGGGACGATAGACGATTGGTTTCTAGATGGTGAATCAGAGTAACAAACTTCTGATTATTTGGAACTAGGAAAGATGTGTTCGGATTATATTCATGTTCTTATTCATTAATCCTAATTCAATAGTTTGATATTTATCCATTTCAGATATGAGAATTATTGATTTTATGGAATGTCCATTACTTCATAAATGATCCCTTTATTTCTTTCATTGATCTCTATGTATCGAAAGTGATGAATTTCTATAATTTTTTCAGTAATAAATATTTGCTTCCTGGTAAATTCCCTATTTGAGGCAAAAAAAAGCTCCACAGATAATCGAAGTAGAGTATGAACTTTGCAAAATAGTCTGAATACAATACCTACATATGATAGTTATATTATGAATGACAAAACCCTGATATATATATAAATAAGAAATCATGTGCAATCAATACATCTCTCTGTAGAATTAATGATCAATTCATCATAAACGTGAAAAATGACATATATGTGAAGGTATGACATTTGTCAAAAAAATAACAATTTTACAAACATGTATACATATTTTTATCAATTTATATTTAATTCAATATTTTTACACCATTTTTACTGTAAGTATAGTTAATAATGTTGATGAAAAAATAACAGTAAATTATAGGCCCTGAAGAAGATTCAAAATAGAAGCGAAAGCTTGGCGAAGTAAAACAGAGACTTTTCATTTGGACTGACTGAGAGACCCCGCTATCCATTTCACTATAAATATATATATATATATATATATATATATATATATATATATATATATATATATATATATAAATATTTATATAACTCAATGAGATGCAAATATCCTCGAACAGCATTATAAAAAGGAATTCAATTTTTGTTTCTTGTCATTGCTCTGCTATCATTCGAGTTACATTCCATTCTCTGTCTGCTCTGATGATTTTGATCCACCAATCTGTTTGCTCTTGATGTACATCTTGTGTTCACTCTTTCGCACTTCAAGAGGTCTTCACGTTTTACCGATTTATTTTTGACCACTCGGACAAGGAATGTGATAAACACAATTCTTTGTGTAAACTGTTGTGTTGGTTGAGTATGTGTCAATATTGAAAGTGAAGTGTTTGTTTCAGATGTTGTTCTGACAATTTTCGTGATGCCGAACCGTTTTATCTGTTTAGACAGTCGAGGGACATAATATATAAGACCAGATATCAGGAAGCTTTTACCTTAATTATGAAAAGAATGATAATTATTTCGATTATTCTGGTGAATAGTCGCTGTTTTTCATAGAATCTACATAAGGCGCAATGCGAAAGTTTCAAACGTGAATGGCGCTGGTACCCATAGTGAAAAAAATATAATATTCTTCTGGATAAATCAAGTAGCTGAATGGGTATCAACTCACCTATCTGGAAATCACAGGACGACTGCAGCTCCTTTCAAGACTCGGTTCCGCTTGTGCAGCGTACGCATGCAGCCACTGCTTGCAGCCGCTGCTGCAGCGGTCGCAGGTACTGATATCCGTACATCCTTATGGCATTGGTTCTGCAAGCCCGTCGGTCGCAACGCATCGCATGCGACGGCTGCATCGACTGCTAGGGGGACCAGTCTGGACGCAGCGGTCGAGCAGTCGTTGTACCCGAACACGTGGTTTTGAGAATTTTATTGTTTAATTCTCGTGTTTTTCACAATAAAAAAAAGATGAATGGTCCCGTGATGTGGAAATGGCACTGATTGAATTGGTGTCATTTCACAAATGTTTGTATGACAATAGCATCGTCTCCTTCGTCTAACAAATAGAGAGCTAATAATGCACCACGATTCATCATTTTACCATGAAGGCTCAAAATGAACTGACTTGACTAGCCCGAGTCTGCCCGAGTTTTTAAAAACGCTTGCGTCTTGCGTTTCACAAGGTGCACACGGTGAACCACGTCCTACTAAGCAGCCAAACGCAGCAGCGGCTGCAAGCAGTGGCTGCATGCGTCCGCTGCACAAGCAGAACCAAGCCTTGAGGATGCACGGATATCAGTCCCTGCGACCGCTGCAGCAGCGGCTGCTAGCAGTGGCTGCATGCGTCCGCTGCACGAGCGGAACCAAGTCTTAACACTCAGAAGAATATTCTTACGCAGGGTGTCATTCAAATACTTGGCCGAACTTAAAGGGGTGATTCTGTAATCAATTCTGAGGCGAAAAGGTCATATAAATATACGTCCGGTCCGGTAATGTTTTGGTTTCAAGATACAAGGTTTTGAAAAAATTCTTTCCTGAATATCTCAATAACATTTTAGCCGATTTCTTTGAAATTTAGCAGTATCATTTGGGGTAGTGAAGAGCTAATTTTTTCCCAACTAGAACGAAATCGCCATGTCCAGTGGCCTACCGGAAGGCACCTTAGTAGTTTTTATTAAAAAAGGGCTACTGTTTTTTTTTTGTTGTTTCCCGCATTGGACACCTGAAACTACAAGTATTTCATACCTAGCCCTCTTCCGTACCTTGCCTTATTTTTTTAGGAAAACTGTCATCAATTTTCATCATATCCCAGAGACATGCATGAAAGTAATTTTCTTTGATAATAATATAAAATTGCTTCAATAAGAAATTCATAGTTTCAGTTCCGTTTCGCAATGAAAAATGCAATAAATTCAAAAAATCGGTGGCGTACATTCTTTTGGTAACAAATATTCAAATAGTCAAAGCCTAATCAGCTCCTCACTGCCCCAAATAACTCTGCCAAATTTCAACAAAATCGGCTAAAGGCTAATAAAGATATTCAGGAAATGAATATTTCGTTTCGAATGCTGACACCCTATATCTTGAAAACAAAGCATTACCGAACCTATGTATATATGAACCTTTCGTGTCAGGATATACTCAATGAATCATCTCCTCGAGTTTGGCCACGTACCTAAATGACACCCTGTATATCCTAGGGATGACCATTAAATACCAATCTGACCGAAAATTCCTATGTGAATTCGCCTCCTCACTCAACCTTATATCTCCATAATCAATATCTATTTATTCACCGAATATTTTACCAACCGACTCATAAATTCTCAGATGTTAGAATACCCATCTAAATATATTCTCTTTTCCGGCACGAAGGCATATACACATACAAATACTCCTGGCAATTTCTTTTCCTGTTTCTTTGGTTCTGTAACCCTACTTTGCGAGGCCAGTATCCGGAATGAAACACGTGTATTTAAAAAGACGAATAGCGTTATTCGTGAAAATTTGGTAATCTGGAGTTCCTTGGTTGGTTGTATATGTGCTCTTTACGGAGTAAAAAACAGAGACGTATTTGTGACTGAGGGTTCTGAAATGGAAATGACAGAGGAATTGTACAATTATGAATTGAAAAATTGAAACGAAATATATTTTGATGATATTACGTTCTATGCTTATAGCTTTTTTATTGGAAAAAAATGCAGAAGTGATCTTCAAATAAATGGTGTTGAATATTAATCATGTTACATAAAGGAATCATTTACTCGTGACTTATCTAGACATTTCAAGAATCCTACGACCATGTCCGAATTCACAGTTTACAAATAGCACAGTCAAAATCAAAACTATGAAAAGCAAAGCCAAGATGGTGAAACTGATCTGAATTATAAGTAAAATAGTTTTTGTGTATCTACCCTTTCAAAATGAAAATACCGCATATTTTAACGAATTAAATATTATGATTCTGATTGGTTTCGATTATTCATAGAAATGGTCCTTTTCAGTGTATCGGGGAAGCAATTCAGTTATCGCGAGACGCTGAAAAACTAAAATAAAGAACTGGTTCGTTTACCATTTGATTCCGATAGAAAATCAGTACCATTTTTGGATCGACGAATATCTGTCATCCATTACCATTTATTGACCACTTGGAATTGATGCCAATCAGTTTCATAGAAATCAATTACCCTAACACAAAACATTATATTCTTTGCACCCAACCCAAGATTCGCTAATGAGGTTAGCATCTTCAGCAGAACAAAGTTGATACCGAAATATCAAAGTTTTCACTCTCATAAGGTTTCAATCTCACCGATTGAAGGGATAATAAGGTTTGATATTAGGAAAGAAATGAAATATCTTATATCTGTGTTCATTAAAAAAAAATTACGTGAAATTACTCTAGTCAAGGAAAAGGTTCTTCTATACGATTTTTAATCAACACTGCAACTTTAACCCCAAAGGAAGGATGGGACCAACCCCAAAGGAAGGATGGGACCAACCCCTTATGGAACCCTTATGGAACCCCAAATGGAACAATGGTTCGAGAAATACCCTTTTTGAATGAACATTTGATTATCTTTCAAATGGCATCTATCATTTCTACTCTAATTATTCGATTGTTAAATACTAATGATGAAATGTAATACAAAACATACGTAATTATGTATACAGATTTTCAAAATGCAATTCAATGCAATTATAAAGGTGTGATTGAAATTTTCCACGAGCTCCCTGTGACATGTCTGGTGTTATCAGCCGGCATTCTTGTGCAATTTGTTTTACCAGGTCATTTTGTACATCTGTTTGGATGATTACGTAAGCTTTGTATTACAATTCATCATTAGTATTCTGTTAGGTAAATAATAAGATGAGAAAAAGCACTACCCAATTATATACTTATTTCGGAAAATATCTGACCGAATTTCACGAATGTGATGTCACTTGAAAGAGAATTGAATGTCCTTTTGAATGACGTATCATTCGACCCTTAGTTCCATTTCCAATTGTAAGAGAGGGTCCCACCAGGGTTAAATTTGCAGTATTGAAAATCGTGTCAAAAAACCCCATTCTCGACCAATGTAATCACTTGTACGACCGATTTTTCTTTTTTTTCTGTTCCTTTTCAAATGGTGACCACCGTAACACATATGACTCATTAGCTCGGAATATATAGTACGTAAAACACGGGTCGTGGTTTTGAAGAACCATTGTTAGTGAGAATCGTGATGGAAGATCATCATGAAAATCGAGAAATATAACTTCCTGGGTTTTTATACCAGCTTTATTTGTTACTAACGTTATTGCAGTTTCGTATTGGCAATTATGAAACGAATTATATAAACTAGTATATACAGACATAATCAAAGAATAATATGCTCGTTAATAGTGTTCGTTTATGCGGACATAAAGCATACTATAGTAGTATATTGAACTAGTGTATGAAATATTGCTATTATTTACGAGGTGAAATTTTTGGCCACGAGCCGCAGGCGTTAAATCACCGAGAGAATCATAGCCATTATGCGCGAGTAGAATACTATACTTTATCCACGACTAATAAAAATATTTGTTAAATTTCATTTATTTTGGGAAATTTCATTATATTAAATATACATCATCAGAAACACTATAATGGGTACATTTTACAATAGTCGTGGATAAAGTAGTTTATAGTAATCGCTGATAATGTCCGTATGAACTAGTTGAATATCCTTAAAGGACGAAACTGCAATAATGTTAGTTACAAACAAAAGTGGTATTAAAATATATCAAGTTTCATTTTTCAGTTCTCATGACATTGTAGTACTGTTGAATGTGTGCTTTATCAAGTACCGGCTATTTCAATTCATCACAGTACGTTACTGAGAGCAGGTTGACTGGAATATGTACTCTTTCTCGAATCATTGAAAAAATCGTTCTGCTCGGTCGATCATTTCCGATGGCCAACTATGTTCGTATCATGCCCACGACAAGCAACTATTTTTATTTGTTGGCATGATTATGGATTGGATATGTAATTCATGTAACTCTTATATGAGCAAGTGTCTGATTGAGGCTGCACAGATACAGATCCCTGTAATCGGTGATCGAGTCTGTTGGCTTCCAGTCAAAGATTTGCACGTTATACGTGAAACCTCAATAATCCTTGGCTTGTGTCCTTTTTGATTTGTGAGTATTGCCGTTTGGGAATAAACGGCATCTGGTTGATGACAGAAATAATTTTGGATCCATTTTCGAACCGTTTTGATCAATTTCAATATTTAGTTTAACTAATGTAACAGAAGCAAATTCAGAAAGGCGACAACTTACTGATTGATATCGAAAACAATTGCGCTACATTTTTCTAGCGGTTTGTGACTCCAACTATGCAATGAAATTGAAAGGAAGAACCCTTGAAACTACCACGGCAGAGTTCTGTATTATCGACGATTTGAGGGTGGTTTTTTTCATACATACCCTTTTAACATATTTTTGAAGACGACTCGCATTATATCAATCAGTTACCCGGAACTTTGAGCGTGCATCATGAGAGTCATTTCTCAGTACTTGGCACCTTGAAGTCCGAAGGAAAATGCACACAAAATGTGGTTTTGAAATTTGTTCCCGAGAGAATTATTTTTATGGTTTCGTGAATATTTTTATGTTTTTGTGGCCTGATTCAATCGATTCAAGTATGGAAAATCTCTGAAATATTATTGAAAAAAAAATGACTTTTCCTCAAGTCACAGTCCTGATCCGTTATCAATTTTTAAAAAAGGTAGTCGCACAGACACCAGACTGAACGAGGATCACTTACGATAATTAACGATTTTCCACTAGACATTCAGAGTTACACTGAAACCTCAGGGAAGAATACATAGATGATGGATCACTCGAAATTCAGAAACATACTTCCTGTATCTTGCGAGGAGCATTTCGCAATGAAATGAACTCCGAACTCCATCTCCAACATAATGGTAATAGTTCGAATGAGTCTCTTCTGGACCAGTGCCAGACCATCTGCAAGATCTTTATTATCTAGCAAAATAACTATTCAATTATTGTACATTCGTGGGTGTCGAGCAATTATAAGACTGCAACGTTTTCATTGTGCTGTCAGCATAAAATAAAAACGGTAATCTTGCGAGAATGCAAGACGATGATGCAGAATTTATATCGTTTAATCTTCGAGAATTTGCTGGAAAATACAAGGATTTATTCTTTGAGCTTGGTGTTTTGCAGAGACACGAAAATGATGGTGTAATAGGCTTTGGCACATGAACTTGGCCTATTCATAATTTAAACAGCTGAAGTAATTGGGGTAAGTATTCATTTATTCTCATGAAAACGGGGGTAGAGTTTTCCTCACTATGCTGGGGTAATGGTACATATTTTACATAGGACTTCCACCCTTAATATTTATTGGAATGAGAGTGATATTGGAAATTGCTAAAACATTTACTAAAGGTTTGCACTATTACTTATTTTCATTCTCGAAAGACCCCGATACTTCCTCAGCAATCCATCCAACTTTTCAGGAAGCAACACACACACACACACATTGGGTAGAAGATTTCTTGAGTTTCTAGATTTTTCAAATTCCCAAACGAAAATGGCGGCACACCTAGTAATTTCGAAACAAATGAAAATATTTGAAAAGTTTCTAACCTACATTTGAAAAGGAATTTGCGTATAAGTTTCGAGAACGGAAGCAGAAAAAAACTATTCTTCTACACTTGTATAGATTCCATTATTAATTATTATTTTTTCTGATGGCTTCGTCTAGTTTTGTTAACATTGTGATGGAACGATTGTTTGGTTCAAAATAATGATAGAAATAATCGAATTAAAATTTCCCATCTCAAAAAGACAGGAGTGTGAATATTTTTCCGGTGTCTTTCCATCTCGAATTTCCAGAAACCAACCCTGCTCTGAATCTGTCCAGGCATGCAAAATATATAGAGGAAAACGCCTCCTAGACCGGTTTTCCACATATTTTCTTAGTAATTTATGTGGAAGGGGATTGCGACTAATAAATGTGAAGGAGTAACGCGGCCTCTCCTATCTTCACCATGACGTCCACACGTGCTAGATTATGCCTAAATTATGTATTTCTACGTTCAGGAATTTCGTACAAGCAGATCAATATCTTCTTATAATCGATTTCGCGTTGAACGGCTAGGAGTTTCGTTGCAGGGACACACATACTATATATATATATATATATATATATATATATATATTCTATCAGTTTACCAACCAGAAGTTGGTGCATGGTCGATAACCAAATAACATGCCTTCAGATTGACTTCTGGCCAAACAGTATACAGGGGAGGACAAGAAATATTGAAAATTGTTCAATAGTATTTACCCCATTTTCTGATATTCAGGAAGTCTTGTCCATAGACATATATAATTAGATTGTCAACTCCTATAGTAAAGAATGAAACCATCTTTCAGAGCCACCTAGAAAACGGAAGAAACTAGAAGGTTAGTTCTTCTTCTTTAACGAAGAGCCTACAATATCTCTTCTTCTTTTTATTCAGATGGCCAGAGCTGATAAGACTATGCAGTTGAGGTCTGTTCGATATATGCCACTAATTTTTCATTTTTTGTTGGTGTTTGAAAAGAATAAAAAATAAACTGATTGAAAACGATTTTTATTTTTCATGTCAGACAAAAGATTAGTTGTACTACGAAAGTATAAAACTTGTAACTGCTATAAATGTTAGTTGATTAAAAACAAAGAACATTAATCTGAATCAGAGATGAATATAACAAACATAATTTTCTTAATAAAGTGTGAATTTACAGTTCCTAGAAAATGAGTTGTGAGACCTTTCACCAGAAGACTATTAAAAAATGTGGTGAATGCTGATGCTGTTGGAGTGTTGTATCTAGCTCCCATTTGTCGAATTTGTCCAAAAAATTTTTCCAAGGGATCCTGATTGAACATTCGAGGCATCAAATAAACAAATCCAACTTGTTTCAAGTTCTCATACAGAACTTTGAAATTTTTTTAATGTTATTCTGAAATTTTTTACTGAAGGTGGTATCTTGTAAGATCCGTCTTGTTTGATGCATTTCATTGATGCTAAAACTGATAGGGCCTTACACCAAAAGGTGAAATGTTTCGACTTGTCATTAACAGGACCTTTCAGAGGTTTGAAGTTGTCATAGTTTTTTGACGAGCCATTGACACTATCAAATAAGTCATCAATGAATTCCAGAAATGTTGCAGTTTCTTTTCCTGATTCATCCATTTTGAGATTACCTTCTTCACTCTGGACTTCCTTTCCTGAAAACATAATGAGAATAACTACAGATAATGAGAAATCTAATATCAAATGTTATTAATGAATAATTTTGATTCACCTTGGCATGACATCACATTTATAGCAACTGCTACGGTACGACTCATGACTTGAGTACACAAACTTTCATTTTATTGAATTCAATAGGATTGACATGCCTATCAGTCAACTTAGGCATCAATCTCAAACTGCCTAAATATGAATCCATTTTTTATGCCTTCATTACATGTTCCCACTTTCCTATCATCTGCTTGCCTTTGATACAGAATTTCATGTTATATTTCATGAAGTTGTTCCTTATTCCTTTGATCAAATGTGGAACATCAAATAATGGAACAATTTTCTGATTTCCAACCTCAAAATATTCATTTTTATCGAGAACTGTGAGATTTTGCCTCAGATATTTTGCCTTTGTATCATTAGTAAGAGTTTTGATAGCCTTTACATTATTACTACCCTGATCACATATAGTAGCAACTACTTTGAGACCAGCTTCTGTACCCTTTCTGATAATTAGCTTAATAATTCTTGCAATATCATGGGATTTTGTTGCTTCTCCAGTGAAATTATAAAAAATTGGCTGCTTCCAATGCTTCATTATTCCCCTCAACATAAAAACCTGCGAACACATGAAACATATTACAGAATCTAGACGTAAATATATCAAAGTACCTGGGCGTGGTCAGCAATATTATTTGTTCTTTTGTAACCAAAGTCTTCAAGTCCTTCAACGTTTCCAGTACAATAATTCCAGTTTAAGCCGGGTTTGATACTCATTTCATCACAAATATTAAAAAACAATATTTCTCTCAAGGATCCTTGAACAGATTGGCTTCCACCCTGATGACATCAATTTATATCCATTACCGCATTGTTTGAACATTGCAAGAGCTAGTACTTTGTCTTCCAGAGTATACCTTCTTCCCTTTGGCTTCTTAATACAATTATCCAGTTGCATTTTCATGAATCTTGTTTTTATTTGATCCATACAAGATGTTATCTATCAAACAAGAGAAACATACAGAATATTAACAAAAATAAAAATTTGACAGGTTGGTTAAAAGCTCATGACAGTTATTCAATAGGAACTCACCTTATCAAACATTTCAGATTTGGTGAACTTATCTGCTTCCTGCAAACGTTTTTTCAAAGAAAATTATGATTTTTTTTGCAGCTATAGCTCTTCTTTTGAAATAGGAAGCCTTTCTGTAGAAATGTTTTGCCTTGGGTGTAAGTTGCTCGCACCTAGCAACATTTACTTCAGCCAACAACCCTGTTCCTGAAAATTCAAATAGTGAAACTCCAAGTGAAACAGTTATGCAAGAAAATGAAACAAATGGGGGCTAGATTGGTATAACACGAAGTTGCAGTGTATGTAACAAGACCTGCCTATAGAGTGTTCCAAAAAATTCTGTATATTTTCAGAGCTAATTAAGTTATTTTAGGTAGATTCGAACACCTTTGCTTCACTTGCATTCACAAAGCTATATTGTTATATAAAGAATAGCGTGAGAAGTATAATCACCTCCATTATTGTTCATGATAGAATGATCTTCTGAAAGAACATCTGACTGTTCGGTTAGATTCCCACTGCCATCAATATGACTTGCATCGTTGTAGGCATTTTAGTTTTTTGTATATGTATGATCCCACGAGCCATGTTCTTCTTCACCAGTATTGGAATCAGAAATTTCACTAATGATGGCATTTTGGGTCTTCGAATAGGTATGTTCCCACAAGTCATTTCTTTGTTCACCAGTAATGGTACCAACAGAAACTTGTGCTTGTTCATCAATTAAGTTATTGGCTATTTGTGTCTTAGCATATGTATGATCCTGAATTTCGTAGCTTTCTTCATCGACGTTTCCAGTGGTCTCTATAAAAAAATGGGTCAAAATTGATATTTGTTTATTATTTGGATTTATTGAGAAGTTCACATATAGACGATATATTCATCATTTGATAATCTTACCTATGATCATCATGGGAACATATTTACTTGGCAGAGCTCCTTTCTTCAAAACATTATTTCTAGCGAAATCAGAAATTGAGAAATGTTTTGAGCATACCTTGCAGTTCTGATATATTCTCTCGGGTGTCACACCATTCTCGTAGAGCATTTTATTTGCACAAATGGTAACCCATTTGTTGAACAAATCTTCATATTTTTTAGGATTCGGGAACCGATGTTTGGATAACATACCTCCACTTGGATCCCAGCAATCAACCACAGAACAATATATCCTCACCATGTCTATCCTGAATCATGAATGTATAATGATGAAATAACGATATCCTTCCAATGATTTCACTTCGGAAATAAATAAAATGGTCGAAAACACAACTCAGAAATTTTTTCACTATTATAGCTATTGTATGAGTAAGCAAGCTTCAAATACAAATGACTAAAAGAAAATGAATAATAGAAATTGATCCTATTTATGTAAACCATAGACATATATAATAGGATAGATTGTCAACTCCCATCGTAAAGAATGAAACCGTCTTTCAGAGCCACCTAGAAAACGGAAGAAACTAGAAGGTTAGTTCTTCTTCTTTAACGAAGAGCCTACAATATCTCTTCTTCTTTTTATTCAGATGGCCAGAGCTGATAAGACTATGCATTTGAGGTCTGTTCGATATATGCCACTAATTTTTCATTTTTTGTTGGTGTTTGAAAAAAAAAACTGATTGAAAACGATTTTTATTTTTCATGTCAGACAAAAGATTAGTTGTTCTACGAAAGTATAAAACGTGTAAGTGCTATAAATGTTAGTTGATTAAAAACAAAGAACATTAATCTGAATCAGAGATGAATATAACAAACATAATTTTCTTAATAGAGTGTGAATTTACAGTTTATACAAAAACTAGTCTTATATATAGTCCGGAAAAAGTTTCATAATATGAAATAGTAGTAGAGATAAGATTATTCTAGAACAAACTGAAAGAAAAATTCAATTTTTAGGTGATTGTACTGTATCTGAAAATAAGAGGAAACTACACCATACAGGTATAAATGGGCCAATTGTGCCTATGTGTATGTCTGCAGAGATATAACTGAGAAAATTATCGAGTAATCAACTAGTTACACCAATTACATAGTCTTTTATATAGTACGGATTTGACTTTCTACAGAAAAAATATTGCATTTGTATCATTAATAAGAGTTTTGATAGCCTTTACATTATTACTATCCTGATCACATATAGTAGCAACTACTTTGAGACCACCTTCTGTACACTTTCTGATAATTAGCTTAATAATTCTTGCAATATCATGCGTTTTTGTTGCTCCTCCAGTGAAATTATAAAAAATTGGCTGCTTCCAATTCTTCATTATTCCCCTCAACATAAAAACCTGCAAACACATGAAACATATTACAGAATCTAGACGTAAATATATCAAAGTACCTGGGCGTGGTCAGCAATATTATTTGTTCTCTTGTAACCAAAGTCGTCAAGTCCTTCAACGTTTCCACTACAATAGTTCCAGTTTAAGCCAGGTTTGATATTCATTTCATCAAATTTAAAAAAACAATATTTCTCTCTAGGATCCTTGAACAGATTGGCTTCCACCCTGATAACATCAAATACAGATTCACAATATCCTGGCTGAAGAGGTATTCTATTCAATAGTCTCATTACTGTATTGCGAGACGGAAGTGCAAAAATTTTTGACATCAATTTATATCCATTACCATTATCCATTGTTTGTACATTGCAAGAGCTAGTACTTTGTCTTCCAGAGTATACCTTCTTCCCTTCGACTTCTCAATACAATTATCCAATTGCATTTTCATGAATCTTGTTTTTATTTGATCCATACAAGATGTTGCCTATCAAACAGGAGAAACATACAGAATATCAACAAAAATAAAAATTTGACAGGTTGGTTAAAAGCTCATGACAGTTATTCAATAGGAACTCACCTTATCAAACATTTCAGATTTGGTGAACTTATCTGCTTCCTGCAAACGTTTTTTCAAAGACAATCATGATTTTTTTTGCAGCTATAGCTCTTCTTTTGAAATAGGAAGCCTTTCTGTAGAAATGTTTTGCCTTGGGTGTAAGTTGCTCGTACCTAGCAACATTCACTTCAGCCAACAACCCTGTTCCTGAAAATTCAAATAGTGAAACTCCAAGTGAAACAGTTATGCAAGAAAATGAAACAAATGGGGGCTAGATTTGTATAACACAAAGATGCAGTGTATATAACAAGACCTGCTTATAGAGTGTTCCAAAAAATTCTGTATATTTTCAGAGCTAATTAAGTTATTTTAGGTAGATTCGAACACCTTTGCTTCACTTGCATTCACAAAGCTATATTGTTATATAAAGAATAGCGTGAGAAGTATAATCACCTCCATTATTGTTCATGATAGAATGATCTTCTGAAACAACATCTGACTGTTCGGTTAGATTCCCACTGCCATCAATACTACTCGGGCGGTGATGAGTGTTGTGGGAGACATAGTCGAGGCTCTTGATAAGGGGCATCACATAACAGTAGCACTGTGTGACTTGTCGAAGGCTTTCGACTGTGTCTCTCATGACATCCTTCTTCAGAAGCTGAGTTATTATGGACTGAGAGGAGTTGCCCTGAACTTGTTTGATTCTTATCTGAAGAATCGGTATCAAGTTGTTGAAGTCAGTGGCGCGAGATCGGAGTTAAAGAGTATTATACATGGTGTCCCACAGGGCTCTGTCCTTGGGCCACTACTGTTCATAATATATATTAATGATTTGCGTCAATTTCTTTTGCCGGATAAGTGTACGCTGTTTGCTGATGACACCACCCTGATCACCTCTCACTATGACTATGGGCAGCTACAATCGTTATCACTGGCGGTAAAGGAAAAAGCTAATTATTGGTTTCAAGCTAACAAGCTACAACTAAATGATAGTAAAACCCAGAGTATCACTTTTTCGACAAACAACTCTTACTTGGAGGACAACAATGTCAAATTATTGGGCATAACTATCGATAACAGACTTAGCTGGGATTGCCATATTGAGCAACTGAAGCGTAAACTTTCAAGTACTTTATTTTTACTTCGGCAGTTGAAGAGATATGTTAATCAAGATACTATAAAAAGTACCTACTTTGCGCTGTTTCATGCGCATTTGAGTTACGGAATCATAGTCTGGGGTAACTCCTCAAAGTCACTTCAAATATTTCGTCAACAAAAGAAGGCCCTGAGAATACTTTCAGATTGCAGTAACAGAGATCATTGTCGTCCTCTATTTGTTCGCCACAGGATTTTGTCGCTTCCTTCCTTGCACTTATATGAGACTCTTATCGAAATACATAAACAAAAAACGAATTTGGTTACCCAATCCCAAGTGCATTCCTACGGCACAAGACAGGCAAGTTATATCAGAACTCCCCGATTTAGGCTTACAGTCTCTCAAAGAAATTCACCGGACTATCATGCTTATAATATTTTATCAACAGATATGAAGTCACTCAATTTGGATTCTTTTAAAAAAAAGCTAAAATCTTTTCTCCTGCAGCACTGTTTCTATTCGGTGGCAGAGTTCAAGGAACATATGCAATGTTCGTCAATATCTTTCTGAACAAGCCATTCGGACCTCTTTCTCTCAACTCTGTCTGCTTTAGAGTATTTTGGTAGACACCATTCATCATTACATTTTAATATAATCACAACATACTCACCGTGTCAATCTCAATTTTAAAATGTATTTTTGATGTGCATCCAGTAAACTGACTTGCTATAAATATACTATTGTATATAACATAGTCAAATAAATGTTCTATTCTATTCTATTCTATGACTTGCATCGTTGTAGGCATTTTGGTTTTTTGTATATGTATGATCCCACGAGCCATGTTCTTCTTCACCAGTATTGGAATCAGAAATTTCACTAATGATGGCATTTTGGGTCTTCGAATAGGTATGTTCCCACAAGTCATTTCTTTGTTCACCAGTAATGGTACCAACAGGAACTTGTGCTTGTTCATCAATGAAGTTATTGGCTATTTGTGTCTTAGCATATGTATGATCCTGAATTTCGTAGCTTTCTTCATCGACGTTTCCAGTGGTCTCTATAAAAAAATGGGTCGAAATTGATATTTGTTTATTATTTGGATTTATTGAGAAGTTCACATATAGACGATATATTCATCATTCGATAATCTTACCTATGATCATCATGGGAACATATTTACTTGGCAGAGCTCCTTTCTTCAAAACATTATTTCTAGCGAAATCAGAAATTGAGAAATGTTTTGAGCATACCCTGCAGTTCTGATATATTCTTTCGGGTGTCACACCATTCTCGTAGAGCTTTTTATTTGCACAAATGGTAACCCATTTGTTGAACAAATCTTCATATTTTTTAGGATTCGGGAACCGATGTTTGGATAACATACCTCCACTTGGATCCCAGCAATCAACCACAGAACAATATATCCTCACCATGTCTATCCTGAATCCTGAATGTATAATGATGAAATAACGATATCCTTCCAATGATTTCACTTCGGAAATAAATGAAATGGTCGAAAACACAAGTCAGAAATTTTTTCACTATTATAGCTATTGTATGAGTAAGCAAGCTTCAGACACAAATGACTAAAAGAAAATGAATAAAAGGAATTGATCCTATTTATGTAAACCAAAAAACAATGTAAACAACGGCCATGCATCATGCATGCCAACATACAAAATAATTGTTTTTTTGTCTGGCTAGCCAGAGCGGTTCTCTCTTTCTTGAATGGACCTCGCCAATATGATAGAGAGAGAAAGAAACGGTCTGGTTAACACAGGGAAACGGAACACGGCTATGGTGACTTCTTCTTCTTTGACGATTGACACACGTCAACGTCTCCAATATTCGATTTCAGCGCCATCTAGCAGATGGGAAAGTATTAAAAAACGGCCATATTGTTTGACGCCATGTTGTTTTTTTCGGCTATTTGAGTTCATTATATATATATGTCTATGGTCTTGTCCAAATATGAAGTCTGAAAGTCTCAGCCTAAAGGCTGAAAAAACAATTGTTTTTCCAAATTATGCTCGTATGACCTCGTATGATATATTGAAATTCTGATCCAATCCATCTTGGAAAAGAAGTAATGACATATATGCCCAGCAATCTCTGTGAAGTATAGTAAGATGAAAAAACGCCTATTATATGTCGCAAGTTCTCGAGGCTTGAGGGCCGTGTCCTGGAATCTTGAGATCCGGACTAAGGCCCTTAGTCATAATAGACTCACACGAAGAAGTTCAACACGCCGCTGGAGATGGCGATCGCAGATGCATCCGAAAGCTCCGAAACTCAAAATTCAAGGACACTGCCCTTAAGCCCAAAAAACTTGCGATTTATCAACACCGACAGTGAAAGTCTCCATTCTTTAACCTATTATATTTGTTCACTGTATTGAAATGTATTCCTGAAGGTGTTTTTTCTTCTGCACTATCAGTGTTTAATTAGAAAATTAGCTGAGTTTGTACCAGGATGGATTGGATAAGCTCTACGTATTTGAAGTCGCTATAACCAAATCACAGTATCAAATTTGATATTTTCTGTCCTGCCCTGTATACTATATGATCAGAAGCCACTCTAAATACATGTAAGTTGTAAGTTGGTTATCGAAAATGCAGCAACTTTTGGCAGAATCCAATTTTCGGTTTTAAGAGTAATAAAAAAAAATTGTTGCACGCATTATCAGCTTCACTGTATATGATTGTCTCTCCGTTGGTGTTAGGTTCCTTCTTTTCTTCTGGATTCTTCGACTTACAAAAACTGTTAGACGAATATCTGTCAATACTTTCCCCATCAGTCATTCCCCCTACGAAATAACCAACCAAGACATAGCGCTGTCTTCAATATTGCTGTTATGTGTCAGTGATACAGGTATTTATACTATTCTCAATTTTGTCTGACTGTAGACTCCCTTTCGGGAAAACTGCTCCTATATTATTGGTCGACTATATCACTCACCGCTATGTATATCCTGCCCGTTCATAGGGGACTAGTACTAGTGTGATTCGTTCTGGCGTTCTGGAAAGACAGTATCACTGACAGGGCATACGCATGTGCCAAAGAAAATTACACTTTCTCTTCGAAAAGTTGTATTCTTTGAAGTCAATGTAAAAGTAACAATTAATTTATATAAAGCGATCTAGTGAGAGTTGATGGAAGTCAAGGTGACAAATGTTATTGTATTAATCAAACTTTTTTTTGTAGTAGAACCCCGTGAGGAGAAATCAAGTTTGATGTACACCAAAGATGAAATCCGAAATTTTCATGAGATATAGTTGCATATTTTATTCAACAATATTTGAGAATATCCTCAAAGGATTTCTGCCTCGAGAAGCTTCTGTGAAGATGAACATATACAGGAAACTGTTTTTTTATTGGATTATCAAGTATCGACTAGTTATGTTCAACGATAAGTGTTATTCATATTTAATGTTAGGAGAAACATTTGTTCCAATAACGATGACACATTTTTGTATTGATGAATCCCGATTCTTCAAAGTTCCTGTGTAAAATGTGGTTAGTTTGTCGGCTATAATTTTCGATAAGAATACCCTCTCAGGCATACGTTGTAGATATGGATACTACTGTATATCGCTTTTCTTCGTCATTCAATTCACTAATACAATTTCATGTAATACTCTACTGTACAAAAAACTCTTTAGTTTCATGCCTGGATTCGATATAAGAAATTAAGTTTTATTGTAATACATTTTGGACAAATATTAATAATCATATGAAATGAGAACCCTCTCGAGCGCATTCTGCAATGTATTCTTGAGATAACCGCCCACTTATGAATTTTTATCAAATTATCATGATTCAAAACTGTATTTCTCGAAATATTCATTTTAAATTCATTGTATCAATTTTTTTTTTGTATAACCTATATTAGGTGTGCATTTGTTGGAAAATAACGCATGACTTATCTATTCCTTGCCTGAATGTATGCATAAACATTTATAAGCGACCGAAAGATCAAAATGAACTTATACTTAGGTCATAGGTTCGATAAAATACCATAAATGATATTTCTCAGAATGATATTCGACATATATACATATTATAGTATTGAGGGTATTTTCCAAAATATTTCTGAATTATCTCATGATTATTTAGATTTTGCTGGTATTTTTTCAGTATATGGGTAATTAAAAAATATATCATCGAAAAACTTGCAGAATATTTTAAGAATAGTCTAGGAATATCTCATCCAAGCGGATAAACTCGGGAGAAAAATCTTTATTTTATCCTTCAATATACATATTCTCAAGTGTGATTTTTTTTATGAGAAAAATCTTGATTCAGATGATACCACGAGCTAAGTTCACACTAATATTGTCAGAAAGGAAGAAAGATTTGTCTTCGATACTCTTGTGAAAACCAGGAAAAAATTGAGGCCTCCTATATTACAATATGACACTGACACTGACTATGATTTCATGATTCACCCAACAAAATATTTACGTTCTGTACTTCCATAAACTATATAACCAACCATTTATTGGACTATTAGTCGATGTTTCACATAATTACTTTTCAAATATCATCAACAGCGTAATGGAGATTTCTGATTCTACATGAAAATTTCTTGTCAGAAGAACATTACTTTTACATATGGAACGAATTCATCATCAGAAATTAGTGATAGTTATCTGTATATCTGTGTGTTCATTGTTTGGTCATATTCAGTGGGTTAATGGCCAGGAATGTGCCATGACAGTGAATTTCAAATTGAATACGCAGTGGTAACACATCATTTGTCGGGCTTTATGAATACATGGAATGATCTGCCTACATGGGAATGACGTTTTCATACATCTAACTCGTTCAGTCCAGTTTCAAAATAAGTCACACTAATAGGTCAGAAATAAAAATTCCGAATCGTTTTTTCAATAGATGGAAGTAAATACTCGAGTAAATACTACTGGGGTGAATAGTGCATAGTGCAATTATCACGATCTACGTATCCAGTTTTGTGTTAGGCTAATTGATCTCACTTCCAAGATTTTTCACTTCAACGCCAGAGGTTCCAATCTTACCGATTTCTACAAAGCAGTTTAAATGCGATGTCACGTTCTTTGATGTTTGTCTACTCCGGTTCTTTACAGCTCACACGATTTCAGTTGACTACAATTATATAATTTTATATTTATACAAAGTTGGCCATGAATCCAACCAATCACGGACAAGGAAATCATTTGTTACTAGGGGTAATTCTGAAACGACATAATTCTGATATGCAAACCTTATTGTTAGACTTGTATAATAGATATATTATCTCAGAAAAAAATTATTGATCAGAGCGGAATGTCTCCCAATTTTCCTTTGTAAACACTAAGAGTTTTTAATCGTTAAATCACGTTAAATATTATTTTCCACGTCCATATAAAATTTGTAAACGCAATAACTGTTTCATTTCCATAACAAATAAATCATGTTCGATAACGTTCAATAGGAATTCAATCGAGTTCTCTGAGTAGAGTTTCTCATGTCTAGAGAAGACCAACCGAAAAGTGTATCGATATTACACTCTTTCGAGTGTTCTAAAGTATTCCTTTTCTTGGATGAAGTATTTTGCAGAATTTTTTTTTGATTCACGAAAAGTACTGCTGACATGGTTAATGTCAATCACTATACCTGGTACTCAACTCAAACCTTGTCGAAAACATTCACCAATTACAGAAAAACCTGACCGTTGGACGGTATGATTTTTGTATCATGGAAGTGTTTCTCCGCGATAAGGTCCATTCTGTCTTCAAGACGAACTATCCTTATTACAACGCCACTTACCTAAACTGTTGATGTTATTCACAACACTCGATTCAACATGCTCATTGACAAGGAATAGGCACTTGGTTTGTTAACCGATATTTTTGACCTGATATTTCTTCTGATATTTCTTCACCTACTTACGAATTAGTCTTGTTGATATATACGATGGCATAGCTCAGAAACAAGTCTTACAATCATTTCATTCAAGAGGTTCATGTAAATTTCTGTGAATCAGTTGATTCTATAAAGCCACTAACGCTTTTTGAAAAATTATATTTCAGGGACTCATATAGCAACTCTCATTTTCTTTCATAATTGATTCGATATCATCATCATCTCTTCTCCTCTATCGCTAAAACTCTGAAAGGCAGCAGCATTCTTCAATTTGAGATTTATTTTGTTCATCTCAAAGATTCTTTCCTCTCCTCCTTCCTTCGATTATTCAGGCAGTGGGCCCAAACTCTTCAGTTTCATTTGGATCGATACCAAGTTCTTCAGCACACCCCATTCATCTCCATCCCCAACTCCGTTATCTACCTCTGCTTCTTCGATAATGAAACCTCCGCAGCGGCCCTTATTCCTCTTTCGATCCTTGTCCCTTCTCTCTTCACATTTATATTCATCCACACTTTACTTTTGTCTCTTGTTATTCAACAATATCTTGAGGGCAAGAACTAACAGAACTTGACCGTGATGATGCCAAAAGGAAACCTCTTGAGGGTGATCTGAATATTTTCTTGAAAATTGATCTAGACCGAGACCTTGAGAGCGTTCTAGATCTACCTACTTCGTATACCTTATACTTCTTCTGGATCTTCTCAGCCGAACTGCTGCAGATTCTGAGGACTTTTTATGAAAATTTGTTGCGAGTCTGAGATGCACTTCAGGGACCCTAAAAACAATTAGAATTCAGCCGCCAATCCAGGATTTTTTGGGCGGTCAGCTTCAGGTAATCTCTGACGTTTCTATGGCCAGAAAGATTCAGAGTCGGATCATGCATCAATCTATGAATATTCATTCATTGCTAGCATATTTGAAAGATTTTCAGAATAATTGATATATGTCCCTCCAATCTCCAATATACGTATTGAAAGCTGTGATTTTCGTTAAGAAAAATTGATTAAGTTTTTGCAACCAATGCATCACTTCACAGCTACCATAATAGGTGCTCTCTACAGTAAATCATGAATACCGTTGCGTAGATCAAACAAGATTTCGAGAAGTTGTCCCTTCACAATGCAATCAAACTCTGCAATTTCCAAATTCGGAGTTTCTTACAATGAACATTTCTTGAATAAAAATGTTACTAACAAAGTATATGCTTAAATTTTTTTGACGTTCTCAACTAGTAGTAGTTATTTGATTCAAAAGTTTTATCTAACAAATTTTAAACGTTTTTTATTCTCACAATGTCTGTGCTGAATGGAATATAAAATATTTTATTCATGTCTGATATATGCATTTCATTGGCCTATAATATTCATACAGCGTTCAAATAAAAAAAAAACTGGGAATTCTTCACAGAATTGACTTTGAAGACGCATGCGCCTGTATTCGATGATATCTTCAATGTTTCAAATGAAAACTTCCCAACTATCATTAACAGCATAAAGAGTATTTCTGATTCTACATGAAAATGCCTCGTCAGGAGAATGCAACGTTTATACTTATATGGAACTAATTTATCATTAGAAATTAGTGATTGTTATCTATTTGTTGGTCAGGAACTTGCTATGGCACTGAACTTCAAATTGAATAAAAAGTTGTTACATATTATGGTGCTTAATGTTTTTCGTGATATGATCTGACTACATCGTTATGTTTTTTCATATGTAACTTGCTTTGTTCAGTTTATATATCACATAAACAGAATAGAATATTACCAGTAGGGCGGAAATGAAGAGCTCGAATAATTCATTCAATATTGATGGGAGTTGAAAACATCATTGAAATGATAAATTGAATTGGAACTATCACAATTTCAGGTATTCGAGTGCTACCTTCAATCTTCTTGGTGACGAGAAAGATGGAGGCTTAGCTATCGGACTTAGTTCTCAATATTAGACCAATCAGATTAATCGGTAAGGTTGAAACATTTGGTGTAAAAGTGAAATTTATCAATTACACTAACAGCAAACTGATATCACTCGTACCCGACGCTATGAAGGTTAGCAACTTTAGGAGATGATTGATACTATATCAACTTTCTTTTACGAATGTTGAACTTGTTAGCGGAACGCGTAGATGTGGTAGAAATGCTAAATGTGCAAGACGTCTGGAACTGGCCGTTGAGGGTTCACTGAGAATTCGATTCACTACAGAAGGCACTTTATTATTCAGATTGATTGATGAATTTTTGACGTCAACACGCTAGTTATTTTTCGAAAATTTTTTGTTGTAAAAAAATGTGATTACTCTGAGAATATACCCTGCTCCCAATCAAGTTTCGTGTACAATACACGAACCATAAAATACGGATTTTCTCTTGGAAGTTCAGAGTTTCCACTCCCATAATTTGCCAAATGTGCATTCGATTGGATTCAATAGGATTGGGTTGCTATCTCCATGCAATAACAGCGTCAATTTCGTTCTTGATATCCTCTTCGTCATGTTAATATTGAACCCGAGGTTGAACGCACGCCGCAATGCTCCTAACGATCCGTTCGACTCGGAAATTAATTCCGAACAATTCGGAGTGCCTCACAGAAATGACAGCTACTTATTCACGCACCTCGAATATGTAACGCTAATTACATTCAAACACCGAACTAGGTAATTCAAGTTATATTCCGTGAAATTGCTGCTGGATTCTATGATTATTACATTCATTATTTATTAGCTTGTCTGAGTCAGGTTGAATTGCATATTTCAATTTCACGAGGATGCACAGTGAATTCTCCCAAATACATTCGCTCTCTACTTTTTTTTTCATGATTCATTGGATAACTGAATTCTTCCTGAAATCAACAAACTGCCATTGTTTGAACTTTAAATCGGGGTCATGGCAAGGTGGCTTGTTCATAAAAGAGTTTCAAGCTATCCATTTCTCCGAATCGATAAGAAAACAAATCTTTTAAGAAGAGAGGAAACAAATATGAATGATTTCGAAAAGTCTCGGGGTATATGAATATGAGCCCGAAATATCGGAACATAAAGACGTCTCCCAATCACAAAACTAACTACTCAACACGGATCGTGTGGAAATTTCCCTGTATATTGCTCCTCTGTCCAACCGAAGTAATTACTGGTAGACAACTTAGCCTCCGCACATTTTATCCCAAACTCGTCAATAATTTATTTCATCAGTTATACTCTCCACAAAATTACCCAAGTTCCTAATTGAGTGAGCAACCTTGAGTGTGAGCACTTTCTCACTGGCAAATGGTTTTTCCTGTAAAATTGCCCATTGGCTTCACTCTAACGTCTGATCTTCGAGAAGATCATCGAGAAGGGTCTGCTTTCCGGTAGGTACGGATGAATTGCGTAGTTGAACCACAGCAACGATAATCTTACAACTGATTTCACAAAGCATGCGCCATTCCAACCCGAGTAATATCAATTCGAGTGTACTGGGCAGCCTATTTAACATTTTCGGCAACTTACTTTTTTTGTGAAATTCCAATCCTGTCAATGAGTTGTATTTAAGCCTCAACGAATGTCCAAATCTTCACCTATACAATGTCAGTATTATTGTCTAAGATTGAATGTCCAATTGATATGTGGTGTACATAGTATGACACATGAGAACATCGGCTTGTTTCTGATCATAACATAATAAGACTGATGTCCACAAAATAATATCACTTAGTTGACCTAAAGGGAAGTAGCTACGCGGGCCATCGCCTTTTGTATCTCAATTAGATCCATCTTATCTTTGGACGATGGTAGACGTAACCTCTTCTAGGTTTCTTCTTGTTTGAAATTATGTTTATGATAACGAATGAATCTCAAGTGATAACTACGATATTATTATTTTTTGGGGATCGTGTCCACAATTTTCATATCAATTGTATAAAGATTTCTTTGAAAAACTGAAGTGCTAGCGTCCACACAGCAATAAATTACTCCATAAAAAAGGCTCTAGCGTAAAATACACAGTCTAAGAGAACTTGATTTTTGAGGTCTTTATATTGTTACGCTATAAGGTAGACACGATTAAATTTCCACAAAATTTATTGTCTTCGCGACATGTTTCGGTACACTGTACCTTTATCAAGCGAATGTATTTAAACACTAAATTTAGTGTTTAAATACATTCGCTTGATAAAGGTACAGTGTATCGAAACATGTCGCGAAGACAATAAATTTTGTGGAAATTTAATCGTGTCTACCTTATAGCGTAATAACTATGGATTTCCATCAAGTAAAGGCCACCTCAGTCCAAAAAAAAAAAAGTCTTTATATTGGTTCAGGAGAAAAACGCAAAACATACTCCAAAATCATTTTTTGGGAACAATGGCTCTATCTCATGAGATATATTCGGTGATTTCTATCTTAGCTATTGAAATATCAACCAACGTCTATGTGATGAATTAAGAATCACACCGATACATCTTCAAAATCCATGAATTTTCATATGCAGAGTGCACTGTGGATTATGCCCACTACTGACCGATTGGATTGTGCCCACTACTGACTGATTGGATTATGCCCACTACTGACTGATCGTATGCTCTCATAGAGTCTGGGAAGATTAGATTAGATTTTCATTTTCAGTGCTCAAGATTATAATTGTTTCTTTCTCATTGTGAACTTCTATCTTACTTCTATGTATAAACACGTACAACTTCATCATCTCTTTATTTTCACCAATATAAATGAATATGAAATCAAAATATTTTCAATCCATTACCTATTAGGACACTTATCTCATAGGAGTGAAATTGAATGCTAGAATATTCAAATCAGGTCTCTTCTTGAAGAAAACTTGTCCAGTTTTCTGATATCAAGAAATCATCTATAGCCATGTTCGGATATGTAATTAACAACAAAAAGTACTTTTTTGTTCATAATAGCTATTGTGGAATAATGTTCTTATTCGGCACTGAAACAAATAATGCTAATTGATTCCATTCAGAAAAAGGCAATTCTTCTTCTTACTCACGAAACTTCAACTACAGAGTCGCTTATTTCTCTGTAGGACCGCAGACAATCCTGCGATTTATCCCTTTTATATGGATAGGAGTTTTTTCTTCATGAAGTATCATAAATTTTTTCGCTTTTGACAATTCCGTCAGAGTTTAAATGTTTGGTATCTTTATTTAAAACACAAAAACCTCCCACTGAGGTACTTTATGTCAACAGATCCTCCAAAATTTGTCGATCTCTGTCCAAGGAGGTGTCCCTGGGGCTTGTTACCTTCAAAATTCGAAGTGAGTACTAATAAGTATCTCTCCCCCTTGGTTTACGCGGTGGATTTTGAAGATGACAGGACTTCGTATGAATATTGAAATTGAAAAAACAGTTTATTGGAAACCACTTGTTCTTGAAGAAGAAGAAGAAGAAAAAACAGTATTTCCATTCCATACTAATTCTGCATGACGAGTTTTTGATATTGTAATCACTGATATGAAACTTCTTGTATGACATTATATCGTAACCTCAAACTTTTTCTACTGCGGGAAGTCTCGAATAATGGAAACTAGATATTTATCAATTCAATGGTGGATCGAAGGGTTCCTGCTGCTTCTCACTCGAATTGAAATATAAGATGAATTGGAAATGAAAAAATGACCACAAAAATATTCGACTATCTATAAGACCTCGCCATACCCAAAATGACACAATAAGTAGATAATGAAAATTTTCGGAAAAAATGGCTATTCAATGAATATGACTGAGAGGTCTCTTGGTATTCCTACAGATAAAAGTGCTACCTAAAAAATCAGTAAGTCGCTCTAGAGCGCTAAGGCACACATAAATTAACGTTAGCCGTCCCTTGCCCTCACTCGTTACAATGTGTCACGAACGGAAAAATATAGAATAAATGACCCAAACAATATTAGTACAATCAGGTGCCTACAGAGGCCTATGTCCATTCGATTACAGGTTCTAATATTCATCAAATCATCGCGTGAGGAGTAATGAATGGTTGTTATTACCTTCTCGATTGTTCATTTTTCGGTTTCCATATTGAACACTGATTATCTCGAAAGTTTCCGCTTATTGTATGTTACGTCATGCCTACATGAAGTTTAATGATATAAAAAATTATGTGGTGTACTGTGGAGTATAAGAGCAAATATAAAGTCGTAACTCTCCTCTCTTGGTACTCGATTTTCTTCTATTTTCCCAGGTATATACCTTCGGTGTGAACTTGGAAATTACGAAAGTAAGAGTCCTGGGAATCAAGTCCTCTGGAAGAAACAGACAGAAAATTAAAATCATTTCAATTCATATGAAGTGTTCGTGCACAGTGTCTTTCAAAAGTACTAATGCACTTATTAAACAATTCTAGTCGATTTCCTCGGCAGTGTAATTTCTTGAAAACGCACACGGCGGCTAATCTTTAGTGCCAACTGTTGAAATTTCATTTCTCCCTAGGGCTCCATTCCCACTTATTCTAGCCGCTATCGGCACACTTCTGCACGCATCGTTAACATGTTATGTGAAGAGCATGTGAAATGAACCGAATTAACTGCCGCCAACGTCGGAGGACTTGGCTTATTCTTACTGCGATAATAAGCTCGTTTCAAAAGCGTATTACCTCGGCAGGATTGCCAGATGTGAAACGATGGAGAAAGAAAACGGCGCTACCTACTTGCGATCGATTCCTCAAGAGAAACGTATACGTTTCTACGCGTTGCTACAACAAAAAAGTCGGCGCGCATACCTTTATTTTGCTCATTTTTGTTCGAGAAAGGAGTGTTGAATAAGTTCACTGAAGACCCACTAAAAATATCTTCACTTATAACCACAACTAGCTCGGGTGTGGGTAAGGGACACTCACCCTTAGCAGATGCAAATTAATTTCTACTAAAAGCAAGTGTGACCTCCAGAGAAATTTACACTATGATCCCTTTTTGAAACAAACCTAGGACGCCAAACTTCCTGAAAGAGAAGTATGTGCTGCTGAAGGAAAAATCAATTCAATTTTAACAAACTTCCTTTCCTTTATTCAGGTGAATTTTTACAATTCAAATTGTTAAGTAATATTGAGTTTTGAGTAATATTAGCAAGTTAATTGAAAAAATGACACAATGGTCTATCCTTCTGACCGTTCTGTTGACTTTTTTTCGGAATGGCCACTTACGCTCCTCCTTGACTGGTGAAGTGGACTCTACTTGAGACAACTACCTCTTTTGCCTTTAGTTGTTGGCTGGCAACAGGTATGGAAGGTTCTGGTAGGCTCAAAGCGGCTACCCCTTTTTGCCACTAGTTGTTGGCTAACCTGGTTAATCCTTGGCAGCAGGTATTCGGCTATTGTCTGCTTTGATGACAGTTCAGGAGTCCACTCACTTCAATGGTAGGAAGCTAGTAGGTGGTTGGTGTTGGTCCTCTTCAACGGTCGATGGTTTTACATGTAAGATGGGGGACAAGGTATTAGACCAAAGTAATAAAAATATATGAGTGTCACTGAGACTACAACTTGTTGGATTAAAAAAAAAATGTTTCAATAATTATTTCTAAACTATAGACTATTTGGATCCAAATTTACAGTCTCAGGAAATTAATAAATTCACTCGAATAAGTGAAAGTTCTCTCATAAAAAAAAATATGAAATCTGAATATCTCCAGGAGAGAGAATTGAATAAAAAAAAATGACAATATCAGTTAAAGAAATATTGAGAAAAATACTCAGTTTGATCAATATAAATTGAACTAGATAAATTGATTAAATTGATCGAAATAGGTAGAGGTAATGAGAAGTATATAGAAACAAGCGAATCAATAACGCTGGATTCTCATGTAACGCAAAACTTCGAAACAGGTCAGTAGGTATACAAAAAGAATAAATAATTGTTCAATGAGTATTCAAAATGATGAAAACCGTTACCTGTCAGCCCAGTATCACTAAGTAACCCTTCAACTCTTCAAATTTGGCCAAGCCCAAACTTCACAAAGAAGTTAGTGAGTTGAATGGTACAAATTATAAACCGTGACTGAAAGGACTGGTCTCTCTATGTTACCCAAGGTATATGAAATCAACACTCAAGACAGTGACTGAAACTAAGATTCGAAAGAATCTGTGACAGTTTGGTAAGTAGTGATAGTTAAATTTAAATTGAATTGAATGATAGCAAACTACTTACCAAACGTCAGAGGTCCTTGCTCCACAGGGTTTTGTTTTTCAAAAGGAATCTGAGCAATATTCTTCTGGAACTGAGATGAATTGACCCTGATTAACTTCTGGTCTCCTGATGAGATTGGTACTTGCCGGCAACGGAAAAATAAGCCAGAAATCCGTGGTTTCACTGAAAAACGTTTAAACGAAAGTACTCGTTCTCCCTCAAGTGAATATATTTCAATTCGGTTGAAAATAACCTCACTTTTCCACATAAAAATGAAATATTTTATCTCAATTCCGGAAATATTGGGTTCAGTAAGTCGAAATAATACTGCTTAATAATAAAGGTTGTCGAAAGCTCGTGGATTGCAATGATATTCAAAGTTCGGAAAACCCTTCGATGTTCCAGGCACCGTCTCTCGAAAAACACCACACTTTACGATTGAATCAAAAATATAACGATACTTGGGAGATATTAATTCATTGAAAAATTATTAAATAGGTAAGATGATAAAATATTTGAAGATGATTCAAATTATTCAAAATAACTATCACCTGTTTCGAAGTCACACTCTCACGACACCTGAGAATCAGATACGATACGCGCTATCGATCCCGATAATCAATCAATAATCTAGAAGGGATATCAAGAAGGTCAGAATCACCTCCGATTGCACATATATGGCTTTTCTAGCGCACGCGTGATTCGTATCTTGAAGGGTTGACAGAACAACTCAGATGTGTTGAATGCGTCTACCACCACGATGGAAAAGGTGATTTGCAGCGCTTGAAGAGTGTTTTGAATAGAAAATGTAACGGAAATTTTATTTTCGTTACACTCCACCTCTTCCCGGTAAGAAAAAGTCAAAAACCTGAGGTTTTTGAGTTTTTCCACTAGTTTCCACCAGATGACAAGGTTCCGAAACATTCAGAGATATCAGATATCATAAAAAAATAAAATACTTCAATGGATATGAGAGATACAGATTCATAGGTAAAACAGTCAACGCTCGGTTAAACTGGTGTCTGTGGATTGTTGCTGGCCTCCTGTCCCTGAAGCGAAAGCTAAGAGTGATCATTCAACACCGAACTCAGATCAGATGATCTTTTCGCTGCTAGATGAGAATGCTGCGCCATCGAAACATCTGATACCACTCGTCCCTGAGTTCAATGTTAAAGCACCACACCAACCATCACAGCAGTAACAGAAACCCCACAAGAATCCACGTGTGGAAACAAAAAAGGAAATGAAGTTAAGATAAATATTAGCAAAAGACAGAGATAGCCAATTGTCCACTTCAATTGGGGTGAGATATAGCTCTACCAGGCTGAAAGTGGCTAAACCACAAAAACCCCTACAAATTCAGAGATCTCCCTGAGTCTGATACCGCGAACAAGTCCTCAGTCGCGACGAATCCAAGGAGCTCAGGATTCCCCAGTAGTGCCGCACGACCGCTCTTAGGCGAGCTTCACACGTTGACCGGCCTAGACCTCCACGCTAGCGCACACGACACCCCCCAAGTTCACCCTTCCATGGATTCTGCTTGACAAGACAAGCTGTCGGACTGAACTATGCTCGCGCCCATCACACCAGGTCTCCTACAGACAAAAAAATGGGGAGGCATTGAAATGCATGATACCAAACCGCCTTAAAATTTGGTACCCTAGCAGACACAACATTCAATACAAATGAATGGGAGGTTAAAAACCCAGATAGAAACCACCTCCAAGTTTGCTATCCAACTCACTCACACCTGATCCTTGTGGAGTGGACTCAACCCATCGAACCGATCCCGCTATAAAAATTCCAACCAAAATCCCTAAGACATCAAATGTGGTGACTACGTTTGCAAAACGACAGTTGCATTACGACCACATCAATATCCCAGATGAATCAGCATGGAACTCCAACAGCCGAACCAACTCGCCAAACCGAACCCACCACAAGATCGTCCAGCATTCAGGGAGCTGCCGTCCCATAACCAACAAAACAATTAACCCCAAAAATACCCTAGAGAGAGAAGATAGGAAGTAAAGATAGAGATGAAAGATAAGGAAGAGATAAAGATGCAAGAAGGATGAAGATAAGAAATGTTCAGATATAATAAAAATATCAAGAGGACTCAACTTGACTGGTCTGGAGTTGAATTATCTACAGAAATCAATTCATCAAGATATGAGACACAAGAATATAAATTAGACAAAAAAATGACAACCCATTGCAGTTGTGCCAGATTCAATGGAAGTGGAGGTCTGATTCTTGAACAACAGATTTTCCTTAAGGAGATATCGAAGGATATAAAGTTCAAAACCATTCGTACACTTACAAAATGCACAACTAAATGGTTTGTCAATTTTCTATTGTCTACAACTGTTGACTATCAGAAAAATGTAACAAAATTCCACAGTGAGATAGATACTAGATACATATCTGTGAAGATGGTAACGGATGAACTTATAAACACAGTCAGTCGATTTTCTCTCTCAATAAACAAGGTAAATGATCACCATTGACTATGCCAAAGTACATTCAGAATGAAAGCATGAGTACAACTATCTCACAGGTAGCGGAACTGAAAATTCCTAGATACGACCACCACTGGTCAAAACATGCCACCTAGGCACAAAGATATGGAATATCAGATCCAAGAAAAAGATAAAGTATGAGATAGCTACTGCATGACTAACATCACTTGAATATTCTGAGGCAATCTTCAATGGCAAATAAATTACTAGATGTTATGTAATATCAAAAGTGGCCAGTCGTAGGACTCTTACCTACCATCTGGTATATGCTATGGTGGCAGAATTCTCAGGCCCCTGTCCACAGAGCCATAGTGAAGAGGAAGAAAAAAAAATAGAGAAGAATCTGTAGATAAAGAATTTTCATCATACAAAGAACCAGGTATTTGCTATCAGCATAACGCAGACAATGAATACTTTTAATATACCAGTTGATACAGGAGGGAAGTTAAAAAGTAATATATAACTCATTTGAAATCTATAACTATAAATTGTTAGGACAATTATTTCCTAACACAGGTAATTAGGTAAGATATACGCCTTCTAAAGGCAGATAGTTTGTAGCAGGCCATGCTACATCACAAGATAAGGGAAAGTTGAAGAGACAAACTTCAACTGTAGTTAAAACTATTTTCAACTACTAGATAATTCTACAGAGGCAAAGGCAACATCTGTAGAGAGATATAGATAATGAGTTATATGAGAGAATAAAGAAAAATGAATTAATATCCTCGGCCATCTTACTTCCTATGCAACCTCAGAATGGATAACAGAAAGGCAGGGGAAGAAACGCCAAAATATAAATAGTACCATAATGCATTCACAACCCCTACCTTCCCAAAAATTCACTGCCAAACTGAATGGAACATATACATAAGTGGTGAGATAAATATTCCAGGTGTAAGCTAATTTATTGGTATAGTATTCATGGTTCTAGGTTTTGGAAGGGAGATAAATAAGATATCGAAGATAATGTTCAAGATGATGAAAATTCGAAAAGTAAGATAAGAGAAGATACTAAGCAAAAAATTAGAGGAAGTCACTTTAGGTCAGGTACATCAGTCTCAGAATCAGTCTCAGAATCAGAGTCGTTAAGCGTGGAAAAGTTCTCTTTCAGATCTTTGACATGCCAGCGGCCAAGATCATTACCATCCATGTCCTTCAACTGATAGACAAGATTAGAGATAACCTTGCTAACCATACACGGAATATACTTCGGAGCGAGCTTTGCAGAGTAATCGTTAGGAGCACTGGATTGAGCATAGTTTTTCTTCCAAAGTTTGTCCCCTACATGAAATTTCAAAGTTCTTTTTCTTAGATTATACTGTTTTACATTCCGGAGATAAGCTTGATGTAACTTTTTCCGAACATCTTCATAAAGTTTTGGAAGTTCCTGAATGTCAGTCAAACGTTGATTTTTTTCACCGATAGCTATGATGTTATTTGCATTTTCCGATATTTTTCCATAATAATCTCCAGTAAGAGGAACATTCCTTGCAAGATTTAAGAATGCTGGGGAATAACCATGACTCTCATGTTTAGCTAATCGTATAGCTTGAGCCACCTTGAAAATAGACTGATCCCAAACTTTATGATTTTCATGAATGTATGATCGAATAGCTGTAACGATAACTCTGTTCACTCTTTCAGTATGATTAACCTGAGGATGATATCTAGCATTATACCAAATTTTCTGTACTTTGTACAACTCCATGAAATTCTTAAACTCTTTACTAGTAAACTGACTTCCATTGTCACAGGCAAATATTTGGGGAACACCCCAGATAAGAAAGACATTATTCTCAATAAATTTGATAATACCTTTGGAAGTAGCTTTTGCCATAGGATGTACTAGAACGAATTTAGTGAACCAAAATCCCTAAGATATCAAATGTGGTGACTACGTTTGCAAAACGACAGTTGCATTACGACCACATCAATATCCCAGATGAATCAGCATGGAACTCCAACAGCCGAACGTTACAAACCTCCCCCAACGCAAGATCGCTCTCTTTTAGAACCAGATTTGAGTTGTCCAGCATCTTTGACAAGCAAAAATCACTCTTATAGAAACAATTCTTCCAATTTTCTCAATTCCCCTCGTCAAAATGTCTCTGCCATTTCTAGTATTCGATGTTTTAACTGCCGAAGGCTAGGGCATAGTTATACAGAGTGTCGAAGCCCAAGAAAGATTTTCTGTTTTGGTTGTGGGAAAGCTAATGTCACTAAGTTCAGATGTGAGAAATGTAATCCATCTCTTTCTAAAAACGAGTCACCAAAAGATCGTCCAGCATTCAGGGAGCTGCCGTCCCATAACCAACAAAACAATTAACCCCAAAAATACCCTAGAGAGAGAAGATAGGAAGTAAAGATAAGTAAAGATAGAGATGAAAGATAAGGAAGAGATAAAGATGCAAGAAGGATGAAGATAAGAAATGTTCAGATATAATAAAAATATCAAGAGGACTCAACTTGACTGGTCTGGAGTTGAATTATCTACAGAAATCAATTCATCAAGATATGAGACACAAGAATATAAATTAGACAAAAAAATGACAACCCATTACAGTTGTGCCAGATTCAATGGAAGTGGAGGTCTGATTCTTGAACAACAGATTTTCCTTAAGGAGATATCGAAGGATATAAAGTTCAAAACCATTCGTACACTTACAAAATGCACAACTAAATGGTTTGTCAATTTTCTATTGTCTACAACTGTTGACTATCAGAAAAATGTAACAAAATTCCACAGTGAGATAGATACTAGATACATATCTGTGAAGATGGTAACGGATGAACTTATAAACACAGTCAGTCGATTTTCTCTCTCAATAAACAAGGTAAATGATCACCATTGACTATGCCAAAGTACATTCAGAATGAAAGCATGAGTACAACTATCTCACAGGTAGCGGAACTGAAAATTCCTAGATACGACCACCACTGGTCAAAACATGCCACCTAGGCACAAAGATATGGAATATCAGCTCCAAGAAAAAGATATAGTGTGAGATAGCTACTGCATGACTAATATCATCTGAATATTCTGAGGCAATCTTCAATGGCAAATAAATTACTAGATGTTATGTAATATCAAAAGTGGCCAGTCGTAGGACTCTTACCTACCATCTGGTGTATGCTATGGTGGCAGAATTCTCAGGCCCCTGTCCACAGAGCCATAGTGAAGAGGAAGAAAAAAAAAAAATAGAGAAGAATCTGTAGATAAAGAATTTTCATCATACAAAGAACCAGGTATTTGCCGTTACATTTTCTATTCAAAACACTCTTCAAGCGCTGCAAATCACCTTTTCCATCGTGGTGGTAGACGCATTCAACACATCTGAGTTGTTCTGTCAACCCTTCAAGATACGAATCACGCGTGCGCTAGAAAAGCCATATATGTGCAATCGGAGGTGATTCTGACCTTCTTGATATCCCTTCTAGATTATTGATTGATTATCGGGATCGATAGCGCGTATCGTATCTGATTCTCAGGTGTCGTGAGAGTGTGACTTCGAAACAGGTGATAGTTATTTTGAATAATTTGAATCATCTTCAAATATTTTATCATCTTACCTATTTAATAATTTTTCAATGAATTAATATCTCCCAAGTATCGTTATATTTTTGATTCAATCGTAAAGTGTGGTGTTTTTCGAGAGACGGTGCCTGGAACATCGAAGGGTTTTCCGAACTTTGAATATCATTGCAATCCACGAGCTTTCGACAACCTTTATTATTAAGCAGTATTATTTCGACTTACTGAACCCAATATTTCCGGAATTGAGATAAAATATTTCATTTTTATGTGGAAAAGTGAGGTTATTTTCAACCGAATTGAAATATATTCACTTGAGGGAGAACGAGTACTTTCGTTTAAACGTTTTTCAGTGAAACCACGGATTTCTGGCTTATTTTTCCGTTGCCGGCAAGTACCAATCTCATCAGGAGACCAGAAGTTAATCAGGGTCAATTCATCTCAGTTCCAGAAGAATATTGCTCAGATTCCTTTTGAAAAACAAAACCCTGTGGAGCAAGGACCTCTGACGTTTGGTAAGTAGTTTGCTATCATTCAATTCAATTTAAATTTAACTATCACTACTTACCAAACTGTCACAGATTCTTTCGAATCTTAGTTTCAGTCACTGTCTTGAGTGTTGATTTTATATACCTTGGGTAACATAGAGAGACCAGTCCTTTCAGTCACGGTTTATTATTTGTACCATTCAACTCACTAACTTCTTTGTGAAGTTTGGGCTTGGCCAAATTTGAAGAGTTGAAGGGTTACTTAGTGATACTGGGCTGACAGGTAACGGTTTTCATCATTTCGAATACTCATTGAACAATTATTTATTCTTTTTGTATACCTACTGACCTGTTTCGAAGTTTTGCGTTACATGAGAATCCGGCGTTATTGATTCGCTTGTTTCTATATACTTCTCATTACCTCTACCTATTTCGATCAATTTAATCAATTTATCTAGTTCAATTTATATTGATCAAACTGAGTATTTTTCTCAATATTTCTTTAACTGATATTGTCATTTTTTTTTATTCAATTCTCTCTCCTGGAGATATTCAGATTTCATATTTTTTTTATGAGAGAACTTTCACTTATTCGAGTGAATTTATTAATTTCCTGAGACTGTAAATTTGGATCCAAATAGTCTATAGTTTAGAAATAATTATTGAAACATTTTTTTTTAATCCAACAAGTTGTAGTCTCAGTGACACTCATATATTTTTATTACTTTGGTCTAATACCTTGTCCCCCATCTTACATGTAAAACCATCGACCGTTGAAGAGGACCAACACCAACCACCTACTAGCTTCCTACCATTGAAGTGAGTGGACTCCTGAACTGTCATCAAAGCAGACAATAGCCGAATACCTGCTGCCAAGGATTAACCAGGTTAGCCAACAACTAGTGGCAGAAAGGGGTAGCCGCTTTGAGCCTACCAGAACCTTCGATACCTGTTGCCAGCCAACAACTAAAGGCAAAAGAGGTAGTTGTCTCAAGTAGAGTCCACTTCACCAGTCAAGGAGGAGCGTAAGTGGCCATTCCAAAAAAAGTCAACAGAACGGTCAGAAGGATAGACCATTGTGTCATTTTTTTCAATTAACTTGCTAATATTACTCAAAACTCAATATTACTTAACAATTTGAATTGTAAAAATTCACCTGAATAAAGGAAAGGAAGTTTGTTAAAATTGAATTGATTTTTCCTTCAGCAGCACATACTTCTCTTTCAGGAAGTTTGGCGTCCTAGGTTTGTTTCAAAAAGGGATCATAGTGTAAATTTCTCTGGAGGTCACACTTGCTTTTAGTAGGAATTAATTTGCATCTGCTAAGGGTGAGTGTCCCTTACCCACACCCGAGCTAGTTGTGGTTATAATTAATTGGCGCCCAACGTGTAACGAAAATAAAATTTCCGTTACACACTATAGATGTACCTTTTTTCAACGCGAACTCTAGCCAAGAGTCGAGTATTCCCTCTTCACAGCAGGGCATACACCAATAGCTCATTACAATGCTTTCCTTTCGTTCTGAACTCTTCCGAAGGGTGTGGCCAGGGGGTCGGAGGAGCGATCCTTACATTCAATTTGGCTATTTCAATGCTGGTTCGAACCGCAGTTGGGGCATAATTTTTCTAACCGGCGATAGGCAATTGTTAGTCTAGCCTAGATACCAATAGTGGAAGGTGGGATATCTGGATTGAATACATCATTCAACCCGGTAGCACTGAATTTCCTTAAGGTTGAAATAGCAAATGCGCTATAGTGAAAATCGGTGATACGCCCCAGAGCGCTTCGGCACCCAAGATGATTAGCCGACCGTCGCTCTGCCTTCTGGTCGCACTCGTAAGAGTGTTCAGCAAAGGGAAATATAGAAAAATACTAAAAAACTTCTACCCGAACCATATTAAACATTTATCCATTGATAATGGGCATGTCGAAACTGAGAGAAAATATTTCTTTCAATTTTAATTGCGATTTCTCTAGGTATTCATTAAAAACACAGTTATTATTCAAAAACAAAATTAATTTTGTGGTGGGAAAGAAGTTTCAGCTTTCTCTTCGCTAAATCATGAAAAAAAAAATACAAAATATTCAATTCGAAAGGAGTACCAAATTAACAAACACTCTCTGTCTATGTGACGCGATAGGCGCTGAATCACATGGAAGTCCTGTTTTCCTCAATTTGCTAAATGCGGGTATCGCTATTTTCACAAAGCAAATGTGTGATAGGAGTTAGTCAGATACCAATCTCAAACCACTGTAAAAAAATCACAACTTTTCGAGTGTGTGCGTTGACATTGGAATTTTTGTCAAATACAGTTTGGAACTCCAGATGGGTCAATTCAGAATCAGAATATACTTTATTGGCCAAAGAATGTTATTCTTATTAACAAAGTCATCCTCAATGTACACAAATTTGATAGTTGTGACAAACAAATTCAACAGATTAAGTTAAAATCGTTAAATCACCACTTTTCACAAACGAATTGGAATACAGTCAGAACTTATAAAATTTCCTGAACGGGATACATTAATAACACTTACAAGTTATAAAAATTTAACGAAAAAATACTGGGATTAACAAATGATTTGGAAAACAAAACTTGAGTAAAGATTATATAGACCAGAGGTTCCCAAACTTTTTTTTTCTCATAGACCACTTTAAAAATTTTGCTAGTTCCTGTGGTCCCCCTGCAGCTATAATAATAATTTCCTAATTTCCACAAATCAGTTAAATCAGCATATCAACCGTGTGATAATGCAAATTGAAAAAATTGTCTACCATATTCTCAAAACACGTCAAAAAATGTGCAGATTAGACCTGACTATGGAAATTTGGGTAACGATTGCGTTCCAACCACGAATCAACAGTTTTTGAAAACAAAGCTATACCTAATTGATTGGTTCATTAATTGAATCAATTGATTGTGATGTGAGTGCATGTCAAAAAATGAATTTGGTCAGTTTTCCCGACACTGGTAAACACTAACATCGATTAACTTTTCTTTTTGAAATTCCTGGAACAAATGAGTAACGTTTATCCTTGGCATTCGTATTCATATTGGTGAAGAATCAAACAGGTTCATGCAAGGTTGCAAGCACACAAAATATGATCTGCTCACATTGATAGGTGAAGTCAACATTTCAGTTCTTTACTATCGAAACCATATCATTTTCGTGGACACCCGCTTACGAATTGTGAACCCCCATTTTTTGGTCACGACAACGTAGACCCCCGTCGAGTCTGCCGTGGACCCTTGGGGGTCCACCTGTACCACTTTGGAAATCAGTGATATAGACCTTAGTATGAATATGAAAATTGAATGCTCTGTAACTAAATCAATCGGATAACTGGATTAGTAATTAGGTATTGTGAAATTCCTCCATGTAGTAGAAATTTTACTTTTTTTCTAGAAAAAAGTGGAAATATTGATCTCTTCAATTTGGGCTGGAGGGTAGTTTCAAATTTCGAGACCATTGTCATTCTTGTTATATTCCTGATTCATTGCCGAACCGAGCACCCGCCTATGTCCATGCATCATTAATTCTCTTCGTGTGTTCGTTTTGATGACATGATCGTTCTATACGAGCAATCAACTGATCGTAGCAAGAACGAGTGGTGCGGATTTGAGTAAGTTGGTCTGAAATAGTGAAGTAGCGAACAGAAAACTGAATTGAAAATGTTCATTTAGGGTGGGAGAATTATTGTATTTTTCAATTGTAACGCAGTTACATAAGGTAACTGTTACTGCAGATTTGCCAGACTAATTCAGTGGAGATTGGCGTGGTGTTCTTTGGACTGACTTGCCAGTATCGTATTTAGGTTGGTGTCAAGCAAGGATCTTGAAATTAATTTTGGCTGGACGCCAGAAATTTTTTGTTTATTTAAAAGGATAAAAATTCAAACTTCCCTAATATAGATAAAGATAATTTTTAAGATAATTTCCTTCTATGTTGATCAAAACAATAAAACACAAAGCAACTATATATGGTGTATAATAAACAAACTATAAAGTATAATAAAACAACTTGGATATTGATTTTGAATATTGTTCAGTTATTGATGTACCTTGTCTGGTATCTGGTTCACTGGACTCTGGTCGTATGGTTTGTGGTGGTGGCCAACTCAAGCTTCTCTTCTCTATGGTGGCTGGATCAGGTTTCCTTGTCTCGGGCTACTATATTCACCCTGATATTTCTGGAAGACGTTGGGCTACTATATTCACCCTGATGTTCCTGGGAGAAGTCGGGCTACTATATTCACCCTAGTATTCCTGGTAGATTCTCAGGTTTGGACTTGCAGTTCAGTAGCTGGGCTTGGACTCACCGTAGTTGTTGTATCATGAAAATGATATCGCAGAGTTATAAACGAACCAGATAGTTGTACACCAGACTTGAACCTTGGATGACTGACGTAACTAGCTAGTGTCTCTCAGCAATTATATAATTCAAAGATATTTGTGTAAAACAGTGAAATATAAGATATCCTTACAACTATGATCTTAAATTGAAGCTCTAAAATGATATTTCAACATGTGTTGAGACTATGATTCATTACTGAATTTATGAACAGTTAGAGCTAGTTACATATGTGTTCAAGATATAAATGAAACTGTCTGCTAACGATATATGAATTATGACGGTTATTGATATCTACAAGTTAATGATCATAAGAAAAATATTGATAGAAAAGATATTGAAATAGAAAAGATATTCAGAGAATTTCAACTTTCGTTTGTTTGGAATCAAAATATCTGATAATGTGATAAAGAAGTTCCGAGAAAAAGATATTGAAATGCTACTTCACAAAATCTTTCGTAATCCAAGTTTCAAGTGCAATAAACTTTTGAGTGCAACAAATAGGACGACTCAAAATAGATATTTTCAAAGAGATAAAGGAAAGATAAGGGAACGGTAAATACTTAAATCAGGAACAAAATTTCTGACTTAAGGAACGACAAAATTTTCGACTTTCAAGAAAATATGCCCACTGGACCCTATGGCTTAAAAGAAAATGACTCGAGGTGAGTTAAAACACACAATTACTGATTTTATGGAAAAGAAAAAATGTGTGAATCAATACTCACCTAGAATCATCTCCAGCCTGGATGTACAGGATACCATGTGGGTTACTGCGTTTTCAATATATTTTTCCAAACAGGAATCAACTTTCAGCCTCTATTCCGAACAAATTGATTGAGATCCTTTCAGAATTTCATTCGTCATTCGGCCAAATGCTGTGAAAATAAAAACGCAGTCAAATTCTTAAAAATCAGAAATTTTCGTTTCACGAAATTGTGAAAACTAAATTGATACGCCTCTGGCGATAATAACCTGAAAATATCAATAAATGGAATCGATAATCACTTGAATGTTGAAGGATTACAAAGATAAATCAAGATAAAGATTACGTGAAGGTATGCTTGCCACCATTGGCTAAAATTGTTGAACAGAAGATAAGAAATTATGGGAACTCTTTTCACATACCTGATATTCCATTCAAGACAACAAACACTTCATGAAAACTTTTTGTGGAAAAAGGAAGATAATGTAAAGATATTAAGATAACGTGAAAACAAATTTAGCGATCAAAAATCAAAATAATGTTGCCTCTATGATAGCCTAATTAGAAGAGAGCTTGATGAGCTTCTTCCCTTTTCGACAGATTTCAATTCGATCATGCGCGATCAATGGCCCAAAGCCAAAATGGCGTTTTTGTTGCTGAACAAAAATTCTGATGATTCAGCCATTCTCCGCTAGATGCTAGATATCGCTATTATTGATTTACAAAAATAATGTGAAGTTTCCACTTTCGAACGATAGATGATGGTCTCATATGAATGATAAATTTACTTATTATAAATGATGTAACGATTATTCGTTACATATCCCCCTTTCTCCACAAAAAAAATTCGAAGCAGAGCATTGAATTTTTTTTATGTGATATTAAGATAAGATAATTGAAATGAAATGAAAATGTAAGTTATAGCATTGACAAAGATAAAACTTCACTCCCTGAACTGTAGACAGGTTGAATGAGAGAAGCTAACGGAAGATGCAATGTCTGGCAACTCCCAGACGAGGAGACAGTATAGCCAGAAGTCATTCCAAGCAATCTGGTTTGGATGCTCTCTTCGCTGCTGGATGTTAGAAGCTGCGCCGGTGAGAAACATCCCTATCCACTCATCCCCAGAATACTTGAAACAACCACCAACCACCCTGAATCCCGATCAGGAAATCCCCACACAGTGCAGCTGCGGTGAAAAAAAAGGATAATGTTTTATTATTAATTTAACCAGCTGTCACCTTCAACTGGGGTGAGATATAGTACCACCAAACTGAAATAGTGAAAAGAAGTTTCACTAGAACAAGGGAAAAAATTTGCGGGATACCCTCATTTCTTCCTTGGTGCTGTGAACAAGTCCCCAGATGTGACAGATCCATGGAGCTCAGGATCCCCCAGTAGCATTGCCCGGCCGCCCTTAGGCGGGCTTCACGCGCTGACCGGCCTAGGCCTCCACGCTAGCGCAGACAATACCCCCCAGGTTCACCCTTCCATAGACCCCGCTAGTGAACTAGCTGTCACATCTGAGCGGTGCTCACACCCCACCAAAGTGAGTCCCTATGAAAAAATTTAAAGGGAATCATCCTTTTTTCTTACAGGAAAGGGGTAAAACCTCCAAATAACTCCTTCATTAGAGTATCTATTGCGGGATATGTAGTAAAATTGGGAAAGGAATAGGGAAACACATTTCAGACAAGACATTATGAAAGTTAGAGCTGTTCATCAAAACTGTTTGCGATGGTATGGCAATTTAACGCAAGGCAGATAATGCTATGTATACAAAACGGTAAATAGGTAAACAAGTGTAGTTAGAATTTATCAATATCAACTATCTGAATAGACTTCTGCTCCCAATAAGCAAACTATTTCCCGAAATCGATAATATCCAAGATATTCACATATACCAGATAATTTGAGCTATCATGTCTCAAAGATAAGGTAGGTACTATGTGCAAGATATATTTCAGGAATTTAGATAAGTAATTGCAAGAATCCGCATAAGATAAGTAGACCGGAAAATTGCATCTACACAAAACATGATTCAGATAGTGACACTATAAAATATTCAGATAGTGATTCTATAAAATACCATGACACTTGATAGTTCCAAAAAAAAATATCTGCCTCAAAGTTAAAGCTAAGTCAAAGATCAGTTCAATAAGCTGTGCAACTCCAGAAAAGTTCTGACTTGAGGAAATTACAATTTAGCATAACAGGATTATTTCAAAGATATGAGAATTTGCCTATAGTCACTGAAACAATAAAAACCATTAACGGTACAAGTTAATTTCCATAAGAAAATAGTAGGCAGGACTAGGTATACGTATATGAAAATTTTCACAAGGAAAAATGTTCCAGCAAATATCTAAGTGATGTAATTCTTCATTTAATTGAAGAATTTGAAATAATATCCCCCGTTATGAGAAGTCATGCAAGCTGTAATGTTCAATAAAACCATTCAAAGATATTCTGAAATGCTGTACCATCAAAGATAGTTTGTAATAGAGTCATGTCACAACATACTGATCCAAAATTCAGAGATGAAAACAGAAAACGATAACGGTATTTAATAGTTTTCTTCTTTCCAAGATTTATTCATTGTTGAAGAAAGAAACTAGAATTCATAAGTGGAAAAAATTTCGGGAAATCAAGTAATCTGATCATGCCTCTAGTGAAACAACTACTTTCCGGGCTAGTACCCACGACGAACATTGAATTACACACTGCAGATATGATTTCGAAAACTGGTGTTATTTCAATTACCCAAATGGTCTCAATTGAGAACTTATGCAGATAGTAGATCAAAAACGCAGATGAAGGTAATTTCTTGGAAAGAGAATACTTGTTATGATGTTAGTAACTGAGCTGAATCAAAATGTTCACATAAAAATACGCTCTATATTGATTCAAAAAAATATTTATAGTGGCCAAATGACGGAGTTTTACCGACAGGTTGGTATATGCCCCTACAGCGATAGTCTTAAGCCGTACACTGCGCAGCTAAGATATTTAATCTACTTCATTATCTGAATCTTGGTCAGTCTGTGGTTCAGGATCATCATCAGAATCAAGAAAGGTAGGATCAGGTTTCAAATCTTTCACATGCCAATTGCCAAGATCAGTGCCACTATCATTTTTAAGGGAATAAACCAAAGGGGAAAGAACTTTATCAACAATACAAGGAATAAACTTTGGGGCAAATTTTGCAGAAAATGAGTTTTCCGCTTTAGATAAAACATAGTTTTTCTTCAATACTCTATCTCCTGGTTTGTACTTAGTTTCCCTTTTCCTGAGATTGTAAATTTTAGCATTCTGATCATAAGCTTTCCGAATTCGCTCACGAACTTTGGTGAAAATTTCTGGTAATTTTTGAAGATCATCAATCCTAGAATTTTTTTCTGTGATTGTGACTATGTTATTGGAATTTTCTGCAATTTGACCGTAATATTCCCCTGAGATCGGCACATTTCTTCCAAAAGTTAAAAATGCCGCTGAATAACCAGTAACATCACTTTTTGAGGTACGTATTGCCTGTGCAATTTTGTGAATTGAGAGATCCCATGTTTTATGATTCTCTTTGATATATGATCTTAAGGCAGTTACAATAACTTTATTTTGCCTTTCAGTGGCATTAATTTGGGGGTGATATCTAGCGGTATACCAGATCTTTTGAACTTTGTATTCGGACATGAAAGATTTGAATTCTTTACTAGCAAAAACTGATCCATTGTCACAAGCAAAAATTTGTGGTACGCCAAAGATAAGAAAAACTTGATTCTCAATGAATTTGATGATGGCCCTAGATGTGGCATTAGGTAAGGGTTGTACTAAAACAAATTTTGTAAACCAGTCTACTACTACTAAAACATACTGATTTCCATTTTTGGACCTAGGATATGGTCCTAAAAGATCTGCTGATATCAATTGAAACGGAAAATTGATAAAATATATATATGGTTTATATCTCTCAGACCATTCGCGAGATTCCTCTAATTTCTTACCCAATCCATTCAGGTCAGAGATTGTATTAATTTCTTGTAAAGAAAGATGAGAAATATAGTACGGTAACAGATTTCTCTGTATAATGTCTACCATCTCCTTTTCACTAGGTTTCTTTTTTAATCTATTGAAAAGACCCTCCATAGAAGAAATATACATAGTGATTCTTTCAGATGTACCCTGAGTTCTATTGTCAATCTCTCTTTTCAAGTCTTCATCATAATGATATGGTAAGAAATCTTCTTTGAGCCTCTGGACTAGTTCATCCCAATCTCTCAATTTCTTTCTGTTGTTGTTATACCATGTCCAAGCTTGATCTTTGAATAAATCTCCAGCAGACAAAAATAGATCATCTTTCGATACGTTGCGTGCAAAACTGAAAGCATCGACTTTTTCTAGAAAAGATACTAATGATTCATTTCGAGTGTCACCACTAAAATGAATATTCCACTTGTAGGGTAGGATTGGCTTAGGAAAATTAAAATGAGGAAATTGATTAGAATTTGTAGGAGTGGATGTTTGAGCAGTTGAAGCTCCTGATACTTTTGAAGCTAGATCTCCTTCAAGTTCAATCAATTCTATATTGAGATTACTTTTAGTTTCCTCCTCATCTTCTTCCTCTGCCACTAATCTATGAATTCTACCAGATATATGTAGTAATCTTGTGGATAACCTTTTATATTCATTACTAGAATGAGTAAAAAAAACTAACTATATCATGAATACAGAGAAGATCCCCAAAGCTCACTGAATCAGAAAAACTACATGGACTATAGAGCATATACAAACAGACTGATAAAGATTGCCAAACAGAAATACTATCAAAATGAAATTAAAAATAGTCAAAATAGCGCGAAACAACTATGGAAAATCGTAAATGAAATAAACTCTCCGGAGAAAGATATTTCAATGAAAGAAATATTATGTGCGGATGGAACAAAAACAGACAATGATGAAATAAAGGCAAACCTGTTCAACACATTTTTCGCGAATATAGGAAAAAATTATGCTGATAAAATATTAAAACCCCACACTGAAACTCCAAAGCAAGCCACCAACGTAAAAACATTCTTTCTCAATCCAGTAAATGATAAAGAAATTTCCGATATAATAAAATCACTCAAATACAGAAAGGCCCCTGGATTTGACGGCATTCGAGCAGAACACCTCAAGGAAATATCACAGGAAATAACACCTCTAATAACTACACTAATAAATAAAATATTTCAAACATGTCAATGTCCGGATGCATTCAAAAAGTCCATAGTAACACCTATTCTGAAAAAAGGGAATCCTGAATTGGTCAATAATTACAGACCAATCTCACTGTTAACAAGTTTCAACAAAATATTCGAGAGAACACTCAAATCCAGACTAATGATATTCATTGACAAGTACAACCTGATATCTAGCAGACAGTATGGATTCAGACAAGGTTTATCAACAAATGACGCAATAGCTGCCCTCACAAGCGAAATATATTCCCACATGGACAATAAACGACCAGCAATTTGTGTATTCCTAGACCTAGCTAAGGCCTTCGACACCGTTGACCATATCCAGCTCCTGGAGGCCTTGGGTTGCTCAGGCATACGAGGTAATCCACAAAAGCTACTAAAGAGCTACTTGAATGGCAGAAAACAAGTTGTAAAAATCAATAATGTCCTAAGCACAGAAGCAGAAATTAGGTATGGTATACCACAAGGCACTGTTATAGGTCCTCTTTTATTTTCCTTATATATAAACAGTCTTCTCACTCTGACGTGCGACGGTTCAATCTTCAGCTTCGCTGATGACACGGCCGTTCTTTTCACAGACAAAAATTGGGAAAGCCTCAAAACGAAGGTAGAATATCAAATCAACATACTTAAGGACTGGTTTGATCACAAATCACTAACAATCAACTTTGAGAAAACGCACTTTCTACCTTTCGTAAGCTATGAAAACCGGTTGCCAAATTTTGATGAATTGACTATCAATAATAACGGAAAAGTTATGAAAATCACTAGAGCAAGCCACATAAAATATTTAGGTGTCACGATAGACCCCCATCTTAGATGGGATGTGCATGTTAGCAATGTTTCGAAGACGCTCAGATATATGATATACAAGATGAAATACTTGAGATCTATCCTCGATACAACTCACCTCAAAACGATATACTATGCTTTAGTGCAGTCCCGACTACAATATGCCATCCTCAGTTGGGGTGGAATACTTGATACTCACCTAAAAAAAATGGAAATAATACAAAAAAAAATTCTGAGAATAATGTACTACAAAAAAAAAGACTACTCATCAAACTTCATTTTCAGAGATGCACAAGTACTCGATATACGTCAACTATACATGTATAACATAATATTATACATCTTCAAAAATAAAACTATCCTTCAAAATCCCGAACATAACTATAACACAAGAAATAAATCTAAGGGTAACGTACAAGTCACCATAACAAGAAAAAACATTGGCCAGCACACATATGTTTACTTGAGTGGTAGAATATACAACTACTTACCAATAATTTACAAGGTATATATACACGAAATAAACAATATAAACCTCATGAAAAAAATTTTCAAAAGGTACTTGCTTGACCTGAACAGGGATGTTGTACATCATTTGATTACTAATAAAGACTGATAACACTTCTTTGAAACTCCGACCATCCACACAGTTATCACAAATCACCTTCCTAAGCTCTTACTATCTTGAAACCACGCTAGTGTCATACTCATTTTTATATTCACAACCATACACCTATATATTGTAATAATCTTTTAGATTTAAGGATACATGAACCCACGCACAACTTCGGTTTTAGTGGGACACTCCATGTTTGTTTGAAAGTTCTTGTCACACTTTTATTATTACTTTTATATATTGATATTTACTGAATAAACATTAT